>JAQFZW010000138.1:0-105361 GCA_034687055.1 Heteromurus nitidus | reverse complement strand
AAATATTTTGTGTCGGTGTAAAATCTTAGGTATCGTTACGATATCGACCTACGACATTCCACGACTTCGCCACTGGGATCTCATGCGCGTTTTTGTTCTCCTTTGATTATACCCTGGCAGTTGCGCAAACATATCACATCACCAGACAGCCCTCATCGTCATATCGTGAAAGTGGAATAGTATTAAAAAATATGCGCGCACAACATGGCAACTTGAAGAGAGAGAGAGAGAGAGAGAGAGAGAATTCATCCATCCAAGCATGCGTGTCATCCACATAATACACTTTGTTGCACGCACACGAAATATTTTTTTTCTCTGCTCCTGCTTCTCATTGCTCACGAAAGTCTAATCCTTTCCAACTTCCAACCAACTATACATCTACTATATTATATAGATCAGCCTACTTTGTTAGGCTGTGTAGTAGTATCAAGTTTGTGAAAAAATACTATACCATCTCATCTACTCTGTTACAGTTTCGTTTTTTATATCCTCATCCATTTTGGTTGGCTCAGCGTGGATGGCCAAGCCCTTTGGGATGATGATACGGTGGAGTGATGAGCCAATATCATGAAAGGGGAAAAAACGAGAGCAAGTTGCAGACACACGCACGGAATAGTGTGTGGAGTGTGCAGAGCATAGTCCGTGAAAAATTCGAGCAGATATACAATGTATCATCATCATCATCATCATTACGGCCACACATAAAAAAATATATCTATCTTGTAGCAAATGAACGAGGAGACGATGGTAAGTGCACTGCTCTTTTATATAGGCTGTGTTTTGCTCTTCTTCGCAAAGGAAGAGAGCTCATTATTCACGTACTCATGTCAATTTATTACACATTTTTTGATAATATGGCTGACACTCTCTGCCACTCTCTGCAATTGCACGTCTCTGCTCTCTGAGGCAACTGGCGAGAAAAATGGTCCATTTCATTGCAGTTCAATCATCATTGGCTTCTCTACTATTATTATTATTTCCTCTGATGGATGTTAGTGTAAATTATGCTCTCTCACTAGGAAAAAAAATTTCCCTCATGTCATTTTATTTTCTTGGGAGAAGAGGGTAAATGAAGTGGAATATATAATGATGATGATGGATGATTTCGCACTTCGTTTGTGAGCTAAACTGATTGTGAGAAGAAGGGGAGGAGGAGGGACGACTTGATGTACAAATTCCACAGTGCAAATGCACACATATTATCACCTCTTCTCTGTTTTTGTTTACACTAACTGATAAGCGATCAAAAAGTTTTTTTTGAGCTATAATTTAGGGGGAAAGGTGCAAAGCTTCACGCCACCACCACACCAATGAGCCGTAATCAGGGCTTTTTTTGCTTACATTACCTTACAGAGAGTAATCTACGTGAGTGAGAACATCATGTTCTCTCTCGTCATCTCCTGTCTTCTCCTCTTTAGTAACCAGAGCTGATTTTTAGAAGCAATATAATAATAATGAAGGTTGAAAAATATTCATAATATCAATTCCTCTCTTCACTTTTGTTAATGCTGAAAAATCAGCTTTGGGATATTGAGAAAAAAAGTGATGATTTATGCATCAGTACACTTACACATCATTTAGGATATATCGTTTTCCTTTGAAGACACCTTTGGGTAAACTATTTACCTCACATCATCAGCATGAAATCAGCAAATTAGCGAAGACACACTACAAGCGAGAGCCGATAAAATGTAACGATGAATACGGAAGAAGACAAAAATCACTCGGCAAAGACGAAGAAGAAGATGAGAGAGGGGAAAAAATGAGAAAAGAACACCCAAAGTGCTCCACAAGATGAATAATAATAAGAACAAGGAGAACACAGGTCTTCTTCCAATTTCCAATCAGCGAAACAAAACAGAACACAAGCCTTTTAGCTCATTCACTTCACCGTCATTGCCGCATCATCTCTCTCATATCATTATTATTAAGTACATCTCATCTCATCATTAAGATGAAATGAGAAAAAAGCTGATCACCACCACGCTCTCATCTCGACGAAGAAGAGTCGCCTGCTCTCTTGCCTCTTTTGCTCTGCCAGAGAAAAGGCATGAAAAATTTCAACCTCCATCGCACTGATCTACAAGCTCTGTAACAGTTTCTCAGCAGAGGTAAATATCAGCATAAAGGAATTCATATTTGTGATCTGAGTATATATGCATATTGTCAATCTTTTTCCCTTGGTATACTTAACTATTGTAATAGTATCGCAATCATCTAATCATCAAGAAGCAGGCAAGCAGGCGATCCCATTTTCGAAGCCTTTTGTTCATCTCCGTCTCTTCGTAAGATTATTTCTACGTATTTATTTGATATATTTTGAACGTGGCACTGCCAAAATATGCGCACACATCTCTTTTGGGTCTAGAGTCATCTTTCTTCGTGGTGGTTCATAACCTGTGCCAATTAAGTGCAACAACAGAGAGAAGAGAAAAAAAGTTAGCGTAGAATTTGTAAAACAATTGAATCCAATTTATGCATGTATTTGACGAAAGGTATGCTGATCAAGATGGAAAATTATATCAAGACTTTCGACTTTTAATGTATGCATGTGGAGTAGAAGACTGATGATGATAATAATAGAAAATCTCATGCCTACATAGCGAGATATACATGTGCAAATAAAGAATACATCTTCTGATTTCATTCTCCTTTTGATCATGATCGATCTTACTCAAGCAATGAAAAACGTAGCAGGCAACTTTTTTTTGAGATTTTTCAATTTCTCTTGATATATGTAATTCAGAATTGTTTGCAAGTCAATGTATGATATATATACAATTTCACATTGAAACAACTCTGCGTGCAATCCCAAGATTCTATATTATTTCCGCTAAACATGTTGTAGTTGATCAAAGGAGTATCTTGTCAAACAGAGACGAATAAACTCAAGTTTTGTATGATGATGATGATCATTCATTTTTCAAATCATTTTTATCCAATACAACAATCAGCATCATCAAAACGACACGACCAAGAGGAGGACTACTATAGATCATAGAGAAACCTTTTAGGTGGTCTCCTTTGAGAGGAAAATTCCTTCAGTGAGCACATTAAGAGAAACGTGAAGTTTTGCTCCAGAAGTGCTTCTCTCTTGAATAACGATCTTTTCCTACATTACTTTTACTTATCATCATCCACTTTTTCTTCCCGTCCTTACCGTACATTATGATGCAATTTAGTTTAGTTTTTTTACCCTTTCCGCAGGAGCACATCTGTGTGAAGTTGAGATATATTGTCCGTGAATGAGATGTGATGGACACACAGCATAATATTCTGCTGAAACCTCCACGGCTCAAGTGGAAAGGAGAATTATTGTCGTAATCGGTATGGAGCACACGAGGAAAACGGAAGGGTTCTCTCTCCATTTTGCTTCGAGTGCACTTTTCATATTACAGAATCATTACGAACATCCATAAGCACTGTGTGTTCAGACTAAAATAGTAGAAAAATCTAATTTTTCATTCTGCACTTCCATTTACGAAGAACCTTCGAGGATAAAAAAAACTACCTTGGAGGATGTATACCATCAACCATGTGAGAGTTTTTAGAAGCGAGAGAGATATGCTTTTGCATTGCACAAAACTGACAGATGTAATAATAAGGGTCTTTACACAAGATCGTGAGATTCGTATGGGTTCTTCTTGGAGTATAAAATGTGCCGAGTTTAAGGCAGACTATTAGTGTCCTGTCCTATCCAAGTCCTTCTCTCTTTATTTTCATAAGTATATAGATATACATGTACCTTTCCTTTTTCAGAGAGTTGCGTTCGTTTCGTTGTGCTTTCATTCATTTCGAATTGAACCAACTTTTTTTTGCAATATTTATTTTATTTAGCTCTTTGAGGACTCATTGTTTGTTATGACAGTCTCGTCTTTTCCAAGGTCCTTTCAAGTGGGTGACGTCGTATTTATCACTCGTCTCTCCGCTCCATTCCCCTCTATTCCATCCGACGATGGGAAACATCATTTCAGTGAGATGAGAGAGTTATACACTCTTAAAAGCCATGCACCACCAAGGAAGTGAGCAACTGTCAAATAATCTTCAAGGGTCATGCTTTTTCCTGTCATTTTTTTGCTTCATCGTACCTGTGCACAGATATAATATGTCACAAGTCACAACATGGTAATTGGAGCCAGGAAAAGAAAAACTCTGCTATGTAGTTATTGTGAAATGTATCTTGTATGTTTAAATGAGGGTAAATGTCGCAAAACAATTATGCATTGTTGCAAGTTTCATCTTCAAGCTGCCTGCTGCTGCTCCCTTTTCGAAGCTGTCTCGACTCATTTTTCAACCTGGCCCCTCTCCAAACAAAACAAAACACTGGAAATGCAAGTTTGTTAAATTAGAGGCGAAGTGAAAAGGTGCACACATTTCATAAAACACATATACCTACACTTTATATGTTACCTTCTGTGAGCTCATTTATTTCGTCAAAGTTTATGTGACATTGGCTGTGAATGTGAATCAGAGCTTGTATGGGAAATGACAGCGTGCCTGTCTCTTAACGATCAAAATCCTTAATGATGAGGAATATATATTCCAGTCACTCGTCATTAAAAACTTGCGTAGCAAATGGGATAGAGAAATCTTTTGATGATTCGCCTCGCTCTATATGCCATTCTGTAACAATAAGAATGACTACTTCAGAGATAAGGGGAAGTTGGGGAAAATACACAAAGAAAGAGAAAAAGAGAGTTTGAGAGAGAGAAAAGGGAGGAAGGGCTGTGAGAGGATAATCTGTGGGGACAAGAGTGAATGACTTGAAGTTTATGTACGTGTCTCCATCTGAATATGATTATTAATTGGAATAACTTACATTACTTTCAAGTACACTTTATTGAATGCGGATATATATCCACTGTTATGTTACATTCCATAAAATGTAATGATAATAATCCGGATAGTTTACCGTATCCTATCCTCCTTTTCTCTCTCTCTCGAAAAAATAAAAACTTGCAATAAAGTTTGGGATGAGTCCCAAGTCTCATTTTTTCTCAAGAGCTCTTCATAATTTTTCAAAAAATTATTTGATTGCTATATTGCCCTCTCCCTCTAGTTTTGTATGAAAATCAGAGCTACTGGTGTCACTCCTTGTATCTTATTGATACAAAACGGACTCTCATTCATGATATTTACATGCACCCATTATGCTCAACTATATTTTTTGAGGAGGATCGTATATTGCCATCATGGAAGCGTAACTTGAACAATTATGTGTGCTATTGTGATTATGCAGATCACTAACTTGCAAGTACTTGCTGCTCAAGCTGTCTAAAAAATTGTTCAGTCCAGTACGCACCACCTGTGCTTGGTATCAGTGTTAGTTTGTGTTCTTCTCTCATGTCTATTTAGCCCTTTGACAAAACGAAAATTCAGGTTTGTAATTTTCAAGTGGACTCTATATACTCGTATTATTATATATACTCATCATAACTCGATCTGTTGTGTGCCACCGGGATCATATCATTAGAGTAAAAAGAAGAAGCAAAAATGCTAAGAAGCTTTCGAATATTATTACAGTCATTCACAAAATGAGCTATGATTCGCAGACAAAAAACGGAGGGGTTTTCAGGAGCAGCTTGTTTTCATTGAAATTTAAATCTAAATTGCCTACAACAAACGATGACATCTTCAAGAGATCTCCTGAAAAGTTTTTTTTTGCGCGAGATATCACAATTTTTGCTTGCTTCTTGTACACTCTAATCTCATAATCGAGCTTATGCTCACTTCACTCTTATAACTATGATCTTCAGTGTGCTCCCTGACATTTAGGAGTAATTCAATATTTTTTTCATGTGATCAGCAAATATATACATTCGTAATATAATATGTACATGTTTTTGCAAGATGTGCGTAGTACTAAGGTTGAGATGTCAGCCAATACAAAAAAATACTTTTTTACTGAACCAAATGATATATAATATCTACAAAAATCTATGACTTCGAGTGTGCCATGATGCCTTCCCTTTATCCAACAGAATTCTGCCTTTTATCCTCCCTTTCCTTTTTATCTGAAAAGCTATGCGTGGCATTGTCAAGATTATACGCGCGCGGTGTTCCTACTGCCGTAATACCTACTTGGTGTGCCCGAACTATGCCCGTCAAGATTCCCAATTTTTCTAATTAATCAATCCGAAAAGAACGTTCCTTGTTTGCTTTGTAAAAATGTGGATAAGCATATATGTATACATCCATCCAAGCCACCATTCCTTTTGCTCAACTACTTTGTCTGCGTTTTAAAGCCTTAAGTGTTTCTCCCCTGTCTCTACATTTGTCAATTGTCACTCGGAACAAAGAGGATTTTCAGCTTTTTTTTTCTTTCTCTCTTTTCTCCTCTAGACACCTAGAGTCAGCTCTCCTCAGTTCATCATCATGAACTTCATCGTATACCTATAGAGAAAAGCATGCTTCTCGCCTTTACGAAATACGTACATGTGTGAGTTTACGTGTTGGACGCACAACTGAAATGTTTACTTAAAAAACTTGATAGTCTATTCTACATGGTATCCAATGTGGCCCGTATATATATTCGTCGTTTCCACAATTCTGGTCGTCGCGGATCCATGTTTCAAGGAGACAAGAAGAGGTGTACCACTGTTGATGGTGATCTGAACTCTTTTAATTTTTTAATGGTATTCTAATGTTTCCTTCCCTCGTTCGTGTAACTTGAGTTAAAAAATCTCGAGGGAGGGCAAACATAAATATTAAATTGCAACAGAAAGATCAATTGCAACGCAATGTCGTTGCTTGTCGCGGAGTAGGAGAAAAAATTTTCTTTTATAAAAAAACTACACTCTCGCCTAACTTGGGCACAATTTATATAATATGATCTCATCACAACAAGGTACTACTACAAAACATACACATGCGCGCATTCCTTTTTGATCATGATGATCTCCTCTTCCACCATTAAAATCAGAGTGACCATATAAATCAAGGGGAGGACCGTGTCGTCGGTCAAATGTGTACTGTATCAATGCAACAAGTCAGTCAAGTGAAGTTGAAGTTGCAAAGGGAGAGAGAGAACACACAAGGATTTGAAAATATTTTTCATACTGTTCACAAACCAACATTTCTCATGGTACACATACTTGACGTGAAGACGGTTGTCACTAGTCTCTTGTAACTAATTATTCTAACATTTTCCCCCTTTTAAACGGCAACAATTCACTGTTGTTTTTTGCATCACTGAAGAAAAAATCCAACCAAATTTGTGACATTTCCTTCAAGCGAACCGCACCACTGCGACAGTCTCCACCGCGCCGCCGAGAGAGAAGTGGCTATTAAGATGCGAAAACACGAGCTATGCGAAAATATTTCAAGAACACGAGAAAAGAATTAAAATTTATCAATGAGGAGCAGATTTTCCACAAATAAAGTAAGCTTTTTCTACATAATGTGCATAAACTCGAAAATTTCAAGCTTTTTTGAGGCAAACTCGAAAAAAAGATGCTCCTTTTTGGATAAAATATGAAAACAACTTTTTGAGACAGCTTTGTTGAAAAAACAAAAAAAGTACGTAAATACATAAATAAATACGTCACATTTTCCTCGTTCATTATGTGGATGAGCTCATAAAAGTACTTGTTAAATTGCGGTCGGAGATGACAATCTCAGAAAATCCTGACTATTTCCATCCATGTAAATAATAAATATAAACTTGACCACTTTTTTGCTAAGTAGAAATTTTCTGGGCCTTTATTTATATGCACTTTGTTATATCTGATCAGTTCCTTCTGCTAAATGAATACAGAATAATGTAATCGTCTTCAAACAAAAGGTATGTTCTACACAACTTGTCATGTCATGCCTCTATGATTATGCATATGTTTGCTAATGTACGGTGCTTAGACATATTATCAGCAACCAAGGCTGTTTGCGAATTCCTTGAAAAAAAAATCTGCAATGTATCAGAGTTTTATCTACATAATTCATCGTCAATACATTGTTGCAGTATCTGTACCTCTGTGACTGTTAGAAAACTATATACCCACTTCAATGCAAACCGAGTGTTAAATCAATCTAAAAACGGCCAACTTAACATTAGGTTAATTAGTCTAATAAAGACGACATCAAATGACCAAAATTTCCCTGAGTGATGGTTCAGGTTTGCTCATCCTCCTCTCTCTCTCTCTCTCTCTCTCTCTCTCTCTCTCTCTCTGGCCAGACTTTTTGGCAAAGATAAACGAAAATGGACTCGATTGTTCTCTTCTTTCTACATTTTTTGTCCGTAGGCATATATCTCATACACGCTCGCACAAACAAACTAAAACTTTGAAGGCAACGCAAATTTTGCTTCGATGATGATGACAAATGGGACTGGTACGTTTACATGAGATCTCCATTCACAGAAAATAAACAGAGCAACAATTTTGGCAAAATTTACTTTAAGGCCACAACGGCTACATTGTATCCTCTGCTGCATTCCACTATCCACTATTTATCTTCTCACATTATTCGTCTTCTTCTACGAGAGCTAATGAAGCCCTCCAAAAGGGAAAAATATTAGACACATGTTTGTGCATGTAGATGTATCCTCATATTTATCGTATTGATATGCATATGAAGCTGAGATAGGAGCGCGTGGAGAGTTCACCATTTCGTTACTCTCCTCTGAAATGTCTTTAATCAAAGTGTAATAAAAGGAAGATGATAACATGATGACGAGCAAGCCAACCCAAAAAAAGAAAATCAAATATCGTACACAAAAGGCACCTTGAATTATCAGAACAATTCCGACGGCATAGTCAAGCAGCAAAGAATTTATGAACTTTTGTGTGCCTATTAAACAATGCAAAACAAGAGCGATAGCGGATAGCGTACACGAAACGTTGTAATAGAGAGCTGATATGTTCAAAAACATATCATTTAACATGCTCTCTAGCGTTTATACGTATGCCCTTAGAGCCAAAGAAACCTGACATATTAGGGAAAAATACAAGCGTTCTTTCCCTTGAAGTAGTATGCACAAGAAGATGAGCACTCGCATCATAGACTACACAAACCAACAGCAAATCAAAATTAAGAACGTTTGCACAGTTTGCTTAACCGTGTTGATTTGTTAGGAGTAAAGTAGCCATTTTGTTTGCAAAAAAGTAAACACTACATAATGGATAGTGACGCGCGTTTACTTTATACTTACATTCGATTTTCACGAATGATGTGCTTGAGGACTATGTGAAAAGGATATTTTTTAGTAAAAAAATCACTCCATAATAACAAATGAATTACATTGCAATCCATGTGATTTTTTTTGGCAAAAACAGATCAACATTCGCAGCATAAACCCATATCGCATCATTTGCAACATGACCATCATCGTCATATAATCATCATGATCATGAGAGCATCTTTACAAAACATAAATGTAATGGTTGGAGCACATACTGAAAGCACAATAAATCAAGCAGCGTGGTGCATATGAAAACGGGGAGAAGAGAATAGACAAATGAAAAAAAACGAAGAAAATCTCTGTACTTCTTTTTCTGACAAAAACCAGCAGTAACAATATCACGATGAGACAAACCCATAATTCATCTTTAATTCATCTTTTCCTATGAGTTTTATGTACTTTTTTGTGTGTATGTGTGTAGGTTGTGCTGTGCTATACCACTTTGTAGTTCTATATTGCACTCTTCTTAGCTGATGCTCGCACCAACTTAAAACCAGCATCATAAACAAGAGTACGTGTGCAATATAATTTGACATTTTCTACTGAATGATCACAAGAAAATGGATATTTTACCTCCGTACTTTTCTCTGCTCTTCTTCCAATAATGTTTAACCTAGGAGGCACTTTATGGCATATCTCCCACAAGAATTCTCAGAGAGACAATCTCACACACCGCAAAGGGCAGGAGTACTTGTACTTGAAGTGATTACTATTCAAAAGAAATTGGATATGTCATCTACTGAATTTCTCGTGAATTATACAGCAAATTTTTTTTTGCTAAATATCCGAGAGAAAAATCCCATCATGTTACAAAGGCATATCTTCTCTTGTGGGCTGTCATCATCATCAAGTAGTCTGACTCCTTAATCACCACTTAAGAGGGTTGTGAAGGTGCAAAGGCCAAGTTTAATTCTATTTTGTATTCACCATCTTATTTCATTTCAGTGGAAAATGGAGCAAAAAAATTGTGAAGGAGCAATCGTATAATACCAAATACCATAGACCCTTTCTTGTGTATTTACACTGGTGAGCTTGACACCTTCTCACTCACATACTCGTTTAAACTCTTTTGTTTATTACATAAAAATGAGACAAGGCTTTTCAGCTAAAACGCTTTGGTTATGGTTTATCTGCGGTTGCAACTTGCAACCAATCTCAGTCTGCCCCTGAACTCTGAACTGAAGCGTGAAATGTGGTGTGAGCCGACGCCTACAAAAACGCTAACCCATTTGTTCTTGATATGTGAACGCGACGATTTAGATCGAGGATAAGGGAGGCAAAAAACAACAAACAACAAACCATGCCTTTTTACGTGTGGCCATTGCTCGGCACGTTATTACATTTATTTCTTGTTTGGTTTCGGCATTTAATGATTGACTGGTGGTGTGTTTTTTAACAACTCCTTTCCTTCAGGACTTATCGCAATGCCCATCTTTCCGCTTCGTGAGTACTGAAACAGAAACGAGAGAACAGGTGTGGGATGAAATGAATTCTCATTTGATCCCTAAATGATGTACGATGTTCACACACGATTACTTATTAGCACTAATCCAGATCTACGATACCTGATTTGATTTTTTTGTGTGTGTGGGGTGGTGTAATAATCTCATCAAATAAAACAAACATGACAAAATGAAAATCAACAGCCTGTATAATAATTCGTTCACGCATGTCAGATTCCATTAAAGATTCACTTAGACTGACAGGCAATGTTATAGTTTCGAATAACAGGTTCAAATAAATGTGTAGTTGCGACTGTGGCGAAAGGGACTTTTGATTTTGTTTTCTTTGGCTTTGGCACCTACACAGTTTTAACAGCTCATTAAACGCTAACATATGTTCCACAGAATTAAAACATATTACGCATATATATGTTAATATTTAATGTGAGACATTTTCTACCCTCTGATTTTAGAACATTCCTTTAATTCAACAAGCATCTCATCATTCCGCACTACTACTTTTGTTTAATAAAAAACTGAAATTTAACGCCAATGATTGAGCATATTGTCGTAGTGTCGCAGACATTCTCGCACTGTTTGTGTATGCACTCGGTTTAAGCTTCCAATTTTGTGTGTATGTAAACTATAAACAGAGAGGAAAAAAATTATTGTGCAATCGTTTCATACTTCACTGCGGATAACAACATAATGAAACCTTATGTAATAAGATTATCTGCATTCAAATAACAAAATATGTATACAAGCTGAGAGAAAAACGGTTTTAAAATAATATTTTTTGACAACTTCGGCACAAATATATATATAAAAAATGTGTAAGTAAATGTAAAAGTGTGTATATATTTTTACACCTATATCAAACAGATTAGTTCACAAGAAAAAAATAAATATATATAGGTTTTTGAATGTTGTGTTGGTTGTGCAATTTTCCACTGACATAACAATGTAAAATATATTTTAATACACGATTCGTCCTCCGCCTTTGTGAGCGAAAGAAAGGAGACGGTAAAAACTCAAATGACACCATTTTTGGCTAACCACAAAACTGCAATGAAAAAAAGTTTCTCGCGAAGGAGAGGGAGAGATATATACTCAGCTTCGTTTCGCTCGTTGTTTTTTCACCTTCACAAATCACCAAAAATTATTACAATGTGACAATAATATGCAATCACAGCTAGCCACATTCCTCTGTGCAGTTTACTCTTGTGAACCAAAATTAGGACAGAAAACAGAATCAATAATAATCATATTGTAAAGGAGAGTATATATAAGCCACTTGTCTGGTTTTTTATATTTCACAAACATCAATTTTAAACCGTAAATTTTAAAAGAGTGGCCAAACATTTACTTTTAGTTTTTTGCTCATGTATATATATATTTACTCTTATAAAAAAGTCAATTCGCTCCCACTTCACATCTGCAGCGTGATATAAAAAATAGAATCCGCGTGGTTTCAGTAATATAATGATTGCCTCAGCTGTACCCTACATATTGACAAAGAGAAGTTTTTGTGTCTTTTAAAAAAATGAATTGGAATGATTGGTGCTGAAAGGGAAATGTCAAACATTGTATTCACAATATGATAAACAAGAGTAAGCGAGGCAGATATATATTCTCTCCTTTTTCATTCCTATTTATTCATCATCATAATCACAAGGATAATGGATCACTTTGATAATCGAGATCAACATGAGATGAGAGAGAAACTTCTTGTTATGAAATATTGAGTGAAGTTTTTTTCTCTCTCTCGGCTATGGCATTTCAGTTGTGTTGAGGTAGGGGGAATGAAGAAAAACGATGAGTGATTTGATGTGATATGATACGAGCTCGCACGTTTTTCCTCAGCACAGCCCAAAAATGTGTGGAGAGATGTGTTCACTCGAGGCACAAGGTATAAACTAGATCAGACAGGGGAGTTTGAGATGCTTGAAGAGAAGCCAGGTAGCATTTCTTTTTTATATTCCAACTGGAAGAAGGAGAGCAACCGCCTAGGCTTGCCTTTTTCGTGCTCATCATCGTGAGTGCTTTCATATTTCTCTCTCTCTCTCTCTCTTCTCCTGTGAATACCCGAAGGCAGTTGAACGCATGTTTGTGTAAGTTGATGATTCAACTGGATCATTTTTTAAATTGCCGACATGACATGACAAGACAAGGAACAATTGAAAACAGAGCAACCTCACTTTCAACCATTTCTCTGTGACAGGAGAGAGGATCGTCGTCATCAGATCAGAATCATATTCATTCTCGAAGGACTCGAAAGTAAAACGGTAACTTCCCCTCATGGACAAAAAAATCATCATCATTTGCTATGATTTAAGTACACTATGTGTGTGGACTTTATTCGTGTAAAAAATAGAGAACTGCTTCGTAATCCGTAATCATTAAGATCTACTTATGTTTGCCTCGTTCCTATATTTGCCTTTTTGTTAAATTTTTTCCTCCTTTTCGTAGTAAGCTCCAGTTATCCTAGAGCGCAACCATCCAGCCAGGTGAGGAAACGGTAAGGAATCATAAATCATAAAGTTTTAGGACAACATATCAAACAGCCCACGTCTTTTCTTAGATGAAGAATATAATATAAAAATATATTTTTCTTTCTATTTTTCCTTTCTCTCCCGCACTGACTGATCTCAAGTTAAAAATCTGTTTAAAAATTCATTCAGTGACAAACCAACTCCAGAGATATGTGTACCATATTATGAATATAAATTCTGGGAGAAGCGTAGTCTTCATGTTATATGGAACTAGGAATTTTTTCTTATCAAGCCTTCCTTCCAGCTGACACATGGAGGGAGGAAAGGGGTTGTAAAGTAGATATGCTATTGGATTGGAGGGTGAGAGATGTGAAGATCCGATGTGATGACGAGATGAGAGCCTTAGCATTTCATTCTTTATCTTTCAAGGCACACTGCTTGGTCTAATTTTTTTGGGAGTATTTCCCTTATCTAAAAAAATCGTCGCTCCAGCTCCAGCAACATGATTCTGATCTATTTTTACAGGATTACCATCCCTTCCGTCTAAATATACATCAACAAGTTGAATTATAAGTCGAGAAAAAATTCTTAAACCCGAAATCTGGAACTGGCTGACAGATGACAAGAGAGGGAGATGAATTATGACCATATCAAATCATGTGAAGAAATATATATTTATAAAAATATGGAGCAGTATTCAAATATATGCTTGTAAACTTCTAATTCTTAATTTATATGTGTGTGGCAGCAAACTGATCGGTATTTATGACGAATCGTGGCTAGGTTTTTGTGTGGGATCCCCTTCCCTTGAATGCAGATTTTCCAAATGACTTCACCGAATGGATTTTTATAGATAACATATAAATATATAAAAGTAGGTATTTTGTTCAAAATGATTGATGAAAGCTCGTATTAACTTTCTGGGAGTCTGCTTTCGGTGATATGTGATTTGTATCGACTAGGATTCCGGAATGTGCTTGGAATTCCACTGGAATGCTCTAAATACACGTCTTTACAACCAACTACAAGAGAAACTGGTTAAGCTGCTATTGGCTGACTTAAAAAATATATAATCGAGTCAATTTTGATTTCCCTTACCTTCAGAGATAAAGTGGATGTTTGGATTGACAGAAATGATTTTAACAACACGGAAGGTTGTGTTGCTGTTAGGTATATAAGCGAGACGATCTCTCTCTCTTGTATACGGTCAAGGTGAGTTATTTATCAACTTGTGTACATCGACAAATTAGTTTTCTCAGTTTGTGACAGTCACTGATCATTCATTCAAATATGCATTGGATCGTTGCCAAACACTCACGCAACAAGTCAACAACAAAAGCACCCAGCACAAATATAAAAAATTGTTTTGAGCGATCTGTGTCCGGCTAATATTTTAATGTTTAATTTGCGTTGAAGGACAGTCAACAGTTTAGTTGGACACTTCAACTTGTGGTGCGATGAGATGATTGTCTCACAGTTTACACTATGTTCCAAAAAAAACTTTCGTCAGCAATAAGCAATCACTTTAAGTTGAGAAAGATGCGGCACTTTGTGTGTGTGCATGCGGTTTTGTTAGTAAAACGGGTCTCAGTCCTCGTGTCATATTCCCCCAATAGGTTTAGAGAAGGAAAGAATTCCATCACTTTCACAAAGTCAATGCGTCCTCACTAAAATTCTTTCTTGATGAAACACAGAATGTTGTACTTAGCTCGATCACTTTGTTCCATCCATTTAATTAGTATAGTTTAACACAGAGTAATTATTATGAATTAACACAGTATCTTGAATTCACAGACGACAGTTCCGGTTTCAATTTCAAGACTTGGTCCTGGGTCGTTCAAGCTGGAAAAATCGGTTGAAATGCACATACAGACTGACAAAAATTAATTTGTGTAAAACTGATTCACAGTGGTCCCCTTCCAGACGAGTATTGAGAGAGCAATCCGATTGTTGTTCAATAGAATCCCACTTATCGAATCTGGAGCTACAATTCACAATTGCTCCACACACAAAAATGTGTATCAATTACACAGGAATAATTGTGGAATGTGATCTCCACACGTTCCCATTAAACTGTATCAAGTGGTGCTTTTAATACCGAACAATTCACAAATAGAACAAAAAAACCTTCCGTCCGCTTTTCAATAACCATTTAACTCTCAATGACAAAAAAGTAGAGGAGATAAAGACTGGTTCAGTATATCCCAAAGTCCCCAAACAAAAATGCACACGAAAAGGCACGCTGGAGTATTATGAGATTTTTTCCCCTTCGTGACAGGAATAAAATTGGGTGCAAACAAGGAGCAATAATAAAATGGTTCAGCTGGAGAAGTTCAGCAGCAGCAACAGGGTTACATGAAGTGCCTCGCTCAAAGTCTTGCTTCGCAATGAGTTGGAAGGTACTTGCTGAGGAATCAATCCACAGGTAGGAAGATGCAATATACACGACATAGTATGCACTAATGTATCCTTGTGGTGGGCATCATTTAATGTATAATCGTATATATATATGTCGTGCTAATGCACATAGGGGGAACTCGACTCTTTATTCGCTCTTCTACGATACGATTGCATTTTTAAGCACGTAGCATGTGCTTCATCGATCTAAGCATTACATGTTTTTCACTGAGGATGATGTGATGAAGAGTACTTTAATGTTTGATCCAAAAGGTATAAGTAATATGCAACTTGCATGCGAGGGATGCCGAAAGGTAGCCTGGTAAAGTTACGGCGAGCAACATTACCAAGATAAAAATGATGCGATGCGACGAGAGATCAGTGAAGATGCCCACGAGCAAGGAGAAGAAGAGAAGAAAAAACGTGTAAGTCGCATAGGAAATGTGTTGTGTGCTCTCATGAAATTTTTCGAGTACTGTGTCCTGTCCATATACCTGCCTTATTTCATGCTTTGAGTTTAGCAGAACACAGTAAACTGTATGGATCACTGGGTATCGCTTGAGCTCTTCTTCTTCCAGAGGCACCTCAGTTCTCTGGTTCCCCTTTTTATGCATGCAAGAAGTTGCCGTTTGCCAATGTAAGCAAATGATTACGATAAGATTCACCTTTTCTGAGCCGACGTCGTCGTCTAGTCTAGAGTCAGTTTACCTCAATGCCACCGGTATATATATAATGCACACATACAATAATATACGTAGTCACAATAAAGAGTTATTCATTGGTTCAAGCAATTATCTTTTTGTGCCGAAATTGAATAAAACCGAAATTTGCCGATGTGTCTCAAATTTTTTGGTTCCTCTCTTAAAAATATTATTTTTGTCATATCTGATCCTGGCGAGCTACATTCTGTAAAACTACTGTCATGCAAATGATACAAACGATTGAGCCAAAGCCAGTCCACATAATCGCACGATAAATTCTGTCTGTTAGGCCAGAGAGGAACAAGTCAAGTTGATCTATAACCGAAAGAAAATAATTGGGAAAAGTGGAATGGCTTTGAATTTTCAGTAACCCACTGTGCATTATGGAAATTTCCACTATGTCTCTTCGTCCTGATACGAATCTGAAGCTTATTTAGTTGAAAGAAGTGGTAGGAGCATAAATGGCAGTTTTGATAATCGTTACATCACCCTTTCTTTCTCTCTCTCTCCCCAAGTACGTGACTTTCGGAAACTACTCTCAACTTAATAGGGTAAAGCTCTGCAGAGCATTGTTTTTCTCTCCTCGTTGTTTGCTTTTCCATCATTTCACGACAAAAGTGGAAGGAATGTAATCTGTAACAATTGTACCTGGTTTAGCACTTACCATTAACGTTCAGAGTTATCAGGAAAAAAAAGTAATGTACCACGACGAGGAGAGGTGGACATTGTGGACAACTAGATTCCAGATGGAGAAGAACCTGCCTAGCTTCACAGAAGAAGAAAAAACAAACAAAATGCTACAAAGATAGATTGATTAATTGCACTGTGATACTATTAACTCGAGCTGTTCGTGACTTTTTCAAGTCCAAATAATGGTCACTCATGTTCGAACAAATTCTTTTTTGTTTCTTTGAAGATGCAAACTTCATAGTACAGGTATTTTTTGCATGTTCTCACTCTTGTTTGCATAATATTGCATATCCTTTTGTCGCTATTCTTCAAGCTTCACTTATGGCTAAGCGCGTGACGTATGATATCACCTTCTGTAAAAATGTCTTTGCCGAAAATGATGATGAAAGTTGGCAACTAGCACCGATGCAAAAAAATACATAATATATAAAAGTGCCTAATATAAGATATAATGGATTACAAAGAAGAAGATGATCAAGTGATCCCTGAAGATTATGTATTCCGTGCGTATTTCTTCACTTCCATCATACAAAGTTTCTAGACGTGCAAAAGCTAGCCAAAAAAATATATTCGTCCTTGCTGAAAACGATGAGAAAAATTGCAATATTTGCAACATAATATTATCGCTATTATCTTTGAAAAGTCATTATCTATAAATATACGCGTCCCTCTACATAAATTCATGAGATAAAAGCAAAGAAGATATCGATCAACTTTGAGACAGCAAAAATTATGAATGCATACATATCGAAGAAGTATTTATTATTTGAAGTTTTGGGTTACAGAGAATATGATATCACTACTGGTGGTCGTCCGTCGTCTCAGACTCAGGAGCTATCTTCGCAATGATCCTAAAGGCAGAAAAAAGGGAATCGACGATAATAATTTGAAAATTTCACCTCATTAGTACAATTTGTTTTTTCTCTACAAAAACGTGTACACACAGGATCAATTCCCTTCATTTATGATATTTTTTATCAGCGGAAAATATAATGTGAGGTTGTTGCTCAGTTGCCTCACACAGCGATGGATCGATTGATCGCCCCCGATAGACTAAATGAAGGAATTTTATCTGACTTGAGAAGTAGACAAAATATTATATATGCTTAACAATCCAAATCCACTTTTTAAAAAGTTTTTAACAAGAGCGCTTCACAAAATATACTTACCTACTTAAGGGAAACCTTTTTTACTTTACAAATACAAATCTCTATCTATTGAGGAATGCAGCACAGTAGTTCTCCTTTTTTTCAGGGATGCACTCTGCATTTCATAATTGTGGTGTGAGCGGAGCAAAATATTGGTACGAATACATGGTATTCTTTTGAGCTGTCAATTAGCGTTTAGCAGAACACCCTATTAAACCACATGCCCTCAACATAATAATAGGCATGCGGCTTGGAATAAAACATCTACTTTGTTTCAATACAAGAAAAGACCCTAATTTCCCTTGTTTTCGTATTTGCCTAGAAGCCGTATCGGATATAACTTCCCCCTTTTAGGAAAATAAATAAATAATTTGCTTTAAGATCTAGATTTTTGTTGGTTTGTGGCTCTATGTAATAAGATTTAATTTTCTGATTTTGATTCTTCATTTTGGATTTTGGAGAAGGCTAATAAGACTGCTTGGCTGATCGATGGATGGTAAAAAAGTTGTCTCTGTGTACAATCATTATAAATTCATAAAGTAAAACGAGCTAAATATTAACTCTGGAGTCTGTTTTAAACCAGGAAAAGCCCTAAGATCCTATTTTACTCCGTATCCTTGGGACGGACGGCATAATCAACAGAATTATAGAGAGAGACGACTTTCGGGTGAATCCTTTCATTTGGTCCAAAAATGCGCACACATGTGTGTCTTCTTGCATATTTATGTAATTTAGCTAAATAATTCGTCGGTGGTTTTGGTTGTTTTTGAGAAGCAGTACAGTGGTCTTTTATTTTCCCTGATTTGCGGTGTAAAATCAATGTTTGCCAGCACACCTTGGGTAATTTTTCATCCCAAGTGATTAATCATAGACTTGGGGAAGGTTGCGTGCTGTGGATCGAGTTTAAACAGAAGCACTTCTTCGGTATTATAACCGCACTACCACTACACAAATATAAACGGCCATTAACAACTGACAGCAAAATGGTAGCTTGTTCAAATTAAGGCAATCACACTTTCACGTTCATTACACCATCACCCTGATTCAAGTGAAAATAATAGTTAGGTTCTCCGGTCTTAATATTTGTCGGAGGATCGGAGGTGGAAATTCCTACCACCACGTTGAAATGGATGCATACACACGTCAAGTAACGGATGGTGAGCGTTGAGCAAATCGTAGCTTTTTTCTCTCGCAATTACTAAACATTCGCAAGTTCATATTCCTTTAATTCACGCATTTTCTACCACCCCAAATTCGCGAGTCTTTGACCATAAAGGAATTCGGCGCAGACCTCTTTTTCCTCGATTCATTATAAAGGTTTTGTGCGTTGTAGACATTTAGTTCAACCCATCATCAGAGCGGTAAATGTTGTGTCCAGTGTCCTCCTAACATCCCCCAGAAACCACACGTTGTACACATTACTTATCGCTGTAGACATTTGTTGTAATATAATCCATAAAAATGTTTCTAGATTGAATCTCCTTTTTACTCTCTCTCTCTCTCTCTCTCTCTCTCTCTCTCTCTTGATGGATAAAAAAGCAGTGTTGGTGTTGGTACGCAGCGTGTACGAACCGTTGTGATGAATTTTAATTCATTCAGAGCACATTTACTGATGAAAAAAACATTTTGTAACATGAAAAAAACGCGAGCTTAGTAAAACATAACATGGGACGCATGCTACATCGATGAAATATTTTGTAGTCAGAAAGTTGACTTGTTGTGGAGAATATCAATCGTGATTTGCATAAATGAATGACTAACCATTCTCACATTAAAATGCTCGTTTGTACAAAGTATGAGAGAATGCTGTTATGAAATGGTGCTCTGGTTTAAATTTCTCGAATTTGAAAGATCAAGGTTGCTCCTCTTTTTTTACTTGTAAAAATCCCGGCACACCATGCATGCATAATGTCTGGCCCCAGGTGGTTTGCTGATTGTATTGCGCTATGCTGCATCTCCTTCTACCTCTCAGAGAAGACGAGTTGGGGAAGATGATGAAAATCTTAGTGTAGATATTTGCACATTTACAAGTGTTTCCTTTGTTTCATCCATGATAAAGCAAGATGATACAACTCCACGACAAGGATATGGCCAACAACACGGACTGACGACTACGGCGGAAAAAAAATGTGTATGAAAATGACGAGAGAGCAAAAAGAGTTTCGTCCTGCCCCGCTATTTCGTTGTAAATTTTTGCAATCACAGACACATTAGTGAACTAATAAGTTTTTTCTTGAGAGCAAAAGAATGTTGCCAGTATGCATCGGTTCATATGTAAGAGCGCAGCGGAACCAAGTGGGAAAAAATGAGTGAACTTTCTGGGTGGTGACATGATGATTTAGAAATAATGATCTTCATTGTCTCATTATGCATAAAGTGGGAACATTTTAGGAGGAAATGTGTATTTGTACCTTTTACATTTTCATATATATGCATAATAATTGTGTATATGTATCCCGAGTATTGGGTCATTTTTCAGACTTTTTCAACCAAAAAGTTGCAGCAATTTCTTTGCTCACTCACGACGAGGAACGAGATAGGAGGATGAAGAGAAATCCAGTTTTTGAATTTTCTCAACTGATTTGTTGAATAAATGATGGTACCCATTAACCTTGAGGAAATACGTAGGCTAATGAACAGGAACAAAAGCAGATCAAGATCACACACAGACAAAAACGACGTGGTGGACCTTTCAAAACATACTGATTCAATGACCACATTAAAATGCAAACCGGAGTGAATTTTGAAGGAAAAAACGAAGATTATAGTAGTGCAGCAGTGAAGTAGGCTGTTCTATCTTCCTTCGGAGAAAAGCACATGCATTGTTAAAATGTTATACTTGAGAGCAAACAGCAATGATGGAAAATCATTCAAACCTTTTTTTACGCTATCTCTCCATGCATAATTTCCATCTAATTAGTGCATATTACAGATAAACATTATCAAATTGACAGCACTAATAATTCAAATCTGGAGCGATTTGGCCAGTTTTTCATAATGGACTGGAGGGATGAGACGATAAAGGAGTGATCCGAAGGAAAGTGTTTAATACTTGGAAGAAACATATATAATTTTTATATGCTCCTTATAAACGTGCGCATATATAAAGCTTCACCAACTTGTCTATTTAGCTGGACTCTCGAAACGTGAATGCTCAGCTCGGAACAAGACAACTTTTCATCTTAGAAAATGCATTTGCATGTTCTTATGAATTCCACAGCCAAACTGACTACAACACATCCTAATAGCGTACACACACAAGTACCGACTCGACTCACATGTTCATGCTCATCGTATATATCACAGAAGTGGAGAGGTGAGAGAAGAGAAGAAGAAGAAGAAAGAGTGACAAAAAAAGCTGACATTCAGTTTGAAGAGAAAAATTAAGAATGATTTGACAAAGGGAGAAGCTCAACTTGCTGATTAGTTGTGCTGCTGCTGTTTGCTCTCGAGTCCACAAAGTTGGTGTGAGCCATAATAATCTTCAAGAATGAGATGATGATGATTTTTACTCCTTTCATGCATACAAAGTACCGAGGAGGAGGTATGCAAAAGAAGCATATATATTGGAAATATATGCCTGCATATTTTTTTATAAACTCTTGGTCCTGGAGCTCTCTTGCTAAACATTACGAGCTGCCGTACTGCCCAAAAATCCATAATAATGTTGATGAAAAAATTTGCTTAATGCAGTGCAAATGTGCTCAAACTAATCAGATCAGATTATTTTTTCTACTTCAACACTTCTCTTCAATACTCCTTTTTCTTCGGTCTGTTACTAACAAGAAGTATGGAAGAATAACAACATGTTATATGCTTATACTAGGAAAACTTATGCACAAAACACAATACAAACATCCTCAAGTTTTATGAGGAAGGAGGAAAACCCTCAAAGCAAATTCCA
The DNA here is from genome assembly GCA_034687055.1 of Heteromurus nitidus. NCBI lineage: Eukaryota > Metazoa > Arthropoda > Collembola > Entomobryomorpha > Entomobryidae > Heteromurus > Heteromurus nitidus. Next base: position 83,412 of record JAQFZW010000138.1, on the reverse strand, counting down.
AGTTCGTATTTTATATATGTTCACAACTGAGCAAGTAAAGTTTTTAATAAATTCTTTCTTCAACTGCTTCGTTTGTGTAACATCCTCTTGTCAGTTGGCATGATGTATACCTATGCACCTCTTATTTATATACGATGATGACGATGATCCTCGCTTGTTTGCAGAACCAGCAGCACAGCACCTTCTCAATAGCATCATGTCTGTCTCTGATCCTCTGCAGGGTGAAGATGTTACTCATATCTCAAACTTGAGAATAAGAGCAGCTTGTACTTATCCCCTTGCATTTTTGCTGATTAATTAATTTATGAGCGTAAGTGTATAAAGAAAATGATTTATGGGCTGCTCCAATAAAATCTTGTTTGTATTTGACCAGAGAGAGAGAGAGAGACTCCTCGCCTCAGCCTTCTGCTTTGCATCTCATTTCGTATATTTTTTATATTCTGATGTAAAAAAGCTTTCGATTGCAGGTTATATAGATCATCCTGTTTTTTATTGTTACTCTGAGGTGTCCATTGTATCTCATATTAAAAAATGGTTTAAACGTGATATCATGCACGTATATGCACATATATTTATGCAATGATCGTATTTGAACATTGCACACAGTGGACGAAACAAGGATAAGGCATAGACTTTTGGCCGGGATGACTTGCCTCCAGTCTGATTTACTGCTGACTTGTCCAATGTCCTTGCACTTATTGTAATTTATCGCACCAGCGCCACAACCTGCACACGGCTACTCACCCAGCTAAGTAATGACTTGTACTTACACATTCGGACTTTGATTACCATCATCATCAAAAAAATACCACGTTTGTGAATCTACGAACGAACATTTAAACCAAGATGCTCCAGTATAAATTAACCACACATATTCGTATCAAACAAACATTTATACCTTTACGCCTTCACAGTTGTTAAACACAATCCTTTTCAGCAACACTTTTTTTTACTGTGTTCGGCTTTACATTCGTATTATACAATTTTTTTTCAAGAGCAGACGAAAATGAAGAAAAAATATTGGAGCAAAAGGGAAAAACAGAATTATTGTTATGTTGATCGTGTAGTTGGTTATCTAATGGGTCTGAGTGTTAGTGGACTACCTGCTGGACTGGAGTTATGAGAGCATATACGTACACTTTTACATTTACTCTCATCATCAACATCATCATGTATTCCGAGCTTTAAACGACCAGGGAAAAAACGCAGACAAGATGAAAATGGCCTAGTTTACACAAAGTATTACACTAAATCAACTGTTATAACGAAGCTTAATGCATGTTCTCAACATTTTTCTCAGGTGGGTTTCTTAACGCCATAAAGTAATTCGTGGGACTCCGGCCGTCTACATTTATTCATCTTTCAACCTTTTACCTGCCCAGCCCTTTTCTCCCAAACTAACTTGAAGCTTGAAGCAGATGAAAGAGAGAGAGAGAGAGAGGGTTTCACTCGTAATCGTAATGTACAAAAGTGCTGAATGTTTTTCGTATTTCACTTTTATGGGATTAACAGATATACAACAAGCATATTTTGTAAGTTGAAGAAAGAGCGCGGAGAGTCGTGTGATCGCTGCTACACATTAAAGTAAATTGTGATGCAGGCTTCGTTTCGAAGAGATGCGCCTTGAATGGGAGAAACTATATAGATGCGTTCCTGAATCCGGTCGTACATATTCGAGCATATTTTTTATAGAATTCAAACTCCTACTGCTTTTGATGATCGACCTGACCAGGTTATGACCACAACTTTAATTTAATACGTGTTAGAAATCAGGGAGTTGGGCTAATTCAGAAAAATTATATCTGAAACTCAATGTTTTATTACAATCCATTTCCCTTAATTTGTTGGAGAAGTAATCATAATCTTTAATTCACCTTTACCTCCTCCTCTCCTCTTCATTTCCTTTTAGCTTGGACAACCCTGAAAGGAGAAAAAACTATATGCGAAAGGGGTTTTCTTTCTCTTACCATTACCATGTACTCTGATGCACTTTTCTCAGATTATTGCGATTACATCGTCGTAAGCCGTTCCACTTGGTGCGAACTATTCTAAAGAGTAACAAAAATTTTCAACAAGAAAGAGCCGAACTCATGAAAAAACCACACTTTTGTACTGTAATGGTGGTAGTGGTGTTGTGTGTAGTTCTTAAGGGATTTTTTGTCCCTGGGTTCCTTCAACCCGAAGCGATGTAAGTTACTTGTGTTGTGCAATGCAGTAGTTGTGACACAGCAGGAGCTATCCAAAAAACGTAAAAAAGTCCTTTTCTTTAGGAGATGCCCCCAACGGTTGCCCATTATCGTTTGGGACGGAAAAAATGTTTGTCTATGTGAAAAAGTATATATCGACAGCAGTGGACAGAATATGTGGCATCGGTGAGTATGAGAGCAGCTAGAGAGTGGAGAACTGTAAGCGATAAAAATGCGAAGAAGCTATCCATTTTAAAACTGTAATTCAGAAAAATATCACGCTGATAAAAAGGTCCCATTTTTTGAAAAAAAGAAAGAAACTCTTTCGGTTTCCATTTAAATTTTTCTTTCATGTTGAGTAGTGTGTGAGCGCTTCTCCCCGCAGTCCTTTTAGATGACCCCTTTCACATTATTAGTTTTAGAGCAAAAAAACTGAGGAGGAATACATATACGTAACCCGTTAATTTTTTGGGCACACTTCTTTGTATTCTTCGGTCATGCGGTTGATATTGTTTCAAAACAATGTCTTTCAAAACGGTGATTGAAGAAAAAACAGGCGGGCCATTAGTAGGAATTTATTATTCCACGAAATGTGATGCTTTCAGAAATCAAGCTAAAAATGTGAAGCGTCAAAAATATTCATTTGTTTTTTCAAGCCTTCTCTCTTTTAAGATTTTAACCCTGTGCATTTATCTGAAATGGTTGAAGCTGAAAACTTATTCTGTTTTAGATGAAGAAACGTAATTAGTATACTCCTTTCATATATGTGGATTGGATGTACCTCCAACTGCCAAGTTCGTCTCGCGAGTATCCAAAAATGGTACATAAAAATTAAACTTCGCATGCATACGTCACGACAAGGACGGAGGATGTGGGCTGCTTTGAGGGAAGGAGGTAGATAAATTACTTGTAAGTGCACGATTTCGAAAAAAAAATCATCAAGACAAAAAATATTTTCAGATGCGATAATATTATTCTTTTTCTATATCCGTGATATTTTAGTGCTGAGCCATATGACATGATATCCTCCATGATCTACTTGATATTGCTCTTATCTATATAACTTTCCATGTTTATATCATCATCATCGCCATTCATGAACTTCCTAATATTTGAGCGAAAATCCGTCTATTCAAACACCTGTCAAAAAATCCAACTCAACCTGTCAAAAAGTGTGAGAAGATGAACTTAATAATTTAGTTTAGAGGTCTATTACATATTTTGGATTCATGAAGGTATGTATGTATGTATACTATGAACCATATTACACGCAAGATCATCATCACGACGAGAAAGGATGGACTTTGATGTGTTCAGGGGCTGAACACACTGTTTCTGTTCCTTATTATATTGTGATTTCTTTGACTTATTTTGCGTTGGTTGTTGATTTTATAAATGTCTACAACGAGTGTACCTGTAAAAATGAAACATATTTTACGCGTTCTCCTCTCACTTGCTCATCAGATTGCTCATAGAGCACACACTACACACACAATTTTCTTTTTGGTTCACATTTCATAAAACATTTTTCGTTACACACGCATTTTGGTCAATGGTCAACTTCATCTGTTTTCGTCTGTAATGTAAACCATTATTATTATTTCTGATTCCTGTGACCAAGTATGTACAAATATGTAGGCATTTTATTATTATGCACAAGCATAGAGAGAGAGAGAGGGACGGCTTGACAGCTCAGAAGTTTGTCTGATGATGACGGTAAGGATATTTCTTTCTAATATGTAATCTCCTTTTTTTCTCGTCTTAAGGAGAGAGATGATCCATATTCCATAATGCTTTTTTGCTCCTCATACGACTGCCCCTTCTTCGTCGCTCATCTTTTATTCAAATCAGACTGACTTTTCAGAGCTAAACTCTAATCTGTCTGAACCTAATCAAATACGTATGCCCACATATATTATTATTGTGAGAAGAGAAAATTCTTCGAATGCTTTTACATTTCCTCCCTTGAGTCTACCTTTGGAGTATATATTCCACTTGCTTTGCATCATTATTATTATTATTTCTCCACTTTTTCTTCTTCTTCTTGCTCGGTTCAGCCGGCGGCGGCCTAAATCTCTGACACATCATCGTCGTCGTGATTATGTAAAAAAAAGTAGAAGAAGAGGAGGACGAGAGAGGAATTGTGTTATTTAAATGAGATTTATGATTCATTATGACAAAGATCTGTTTTGTTTCATGTTATCTTTGTGCTTTGCGAGAGGTTCCTCTGAATATGTGCACACACATAGGACGAGATCAAGATGCCTAATTTTTTAAAGAGCTTTCATCAACTCATATATTCGTTCTAGTGTGTGTGTCATCCCACAGCACATTTTTTTGCTCGACTGACTGAGAGAAGAGGTTGCTCCTTCTATCATCAACTATATCATTTTGTATTCATTAGTGAAGGACAACCTTTAGGTACGCTAAGGTTGAATATATGCAAATTAAAAATCATCTAGAATGGATTATACAAATTAATCTGAGTGAGCCGTGAGGATAATATGAAATGAAATGTAATCAGATTGGAATATTGGAAACGTGTGCGTGCGAGAGAGTACTCGACTAGAACAACGTGTATATGTGGAATGCACACTGTATTTATAATTCTGACATTTTCGAGCAAAAAATCAAACAGGATCTTTTCGGAATGCAGCTTCTAGCTTAGCTTCTCTATTTGGCAAAATTTCATTTCAAAGGCTTGCTTCTTCAGACCAAAAAGTGTTTTGGTGATGTGTTCTGGAACTTGGCCAGCCTTGTTTTCTGGAGCTGGAATACCTAAATGAATATTCAAAAGTGTGAAGAAAACAAATTGCATACATATGCACTGGCTTCGCTATACTCACCATTTAACATTGCCCCTTTTGCTAACTCAATCATCATTCGAGTTATCGGCACCACGTTGATTAATATCCTGGAAAATTGGACGATGTGGCCGAGCGTGCACACTCGGGAGAAAATTATCTTGTTCTGCTCTGTAATATACCAATTTCCATAAAGGTAAATTAGGCAACGAGACTAATCTTTCAAAGTCAGCACTATCGCCGTATACATACGTACAGAAGGAAAAAAATGAGTTTGGAATTGAGGAGTGTAGTGAGGATGAGAGAAGCTCACACTTGCTGTACTTTTACTTCAACCGCCCTTTATATTAATATCCCTGTCTGGTGGTAAGTGATATTCGTAATATTCGTCGTAATAGGAATTAGGTTTGTGTGAGCAGTTTCTTTCCTCGCCTTTTAGCTGCACGAAAGTAATCAACAAGAAAGCTTTACCTGTCAAAATGACTTCTTTCTTGGAATCCGAGGAATGCACCAGTGCTCGCTTGCTCACTAAAAAAAGTAAATGAGAACAGGTTGTGCTGTTCCCTTGAGAAGTCGGTACCTCAACCTTCTCAGTGGACAATATCGGCGCTTGTGCTTTACTACAGCTTGCTTGTATCCGCGTACTACGAATAAAGATCACACTAGAACATTTCCCATGAACTATTTGACCTTTTAGCATTCATCCCTTTTCCATGTCAAAAGTCCCTTGCAGTCAAGTGATCTCATCGTACAAGTTTTAATTGTACTCTGATCCGATGAATTCAAGTTCGCCCTCGTTTGTATCTGTAAAGATCAACATGAATTCTACAGGTTTTTTTTAGATGCATATAAAAATACGTGCTCGTCGGCAAGAATAGTGATGTGTCCACTTTGTTCTGCTTCAGTTCATCACTCTCTTTGCGAAACCGCATTTAAATGCCTTTAGCAAATATAAGGAATTGCTCTATTCCCATTTTTATCCATTAATTCATTCCATAAAATTAGTTATCGGTATTAAAAATACTTGCTTAATGGGCTCTCATCATCATCATCATGTGCGAATATTTGTTGCAAACCTTTAATTTTTTATAGCACATCAACATGTAGCATTTAAGTAATGCAAGTCGTTTTCGGAAGAAGTGCACAAGACGCGGTGAATCCATAAAAAGATAAACAATTTGTTCGCAAACACATGAATGCACTTTTTATGGATATCCCTAACCCATCACTTGGTTTTTATTGCTAGGCTCCATTTGTACAAACATTTGTGATTTGTGATTTGATTTGATTTGATTTGATTTGGTGATTTGTCATCATCATCATCATCATCGCCTCCACCACCATATCATTTTCTTTTCCAGCGAGCTTCTTCCAAAGACAGCGAAGGAAAAAAAGGTGATGAGGATAACGATTTTCGTGTGTGGGAACAAGGAACGGTATTTTATAGCTATCATCAAGCTATCCGAAAGTCATGATCACCATCAAAATGATAACATTGTTGTGTTTTTATGGGAAGCAAATAAAAGATACTGGCACGTAGCAAAAAGGATCACAGAAACAAAAAAAAGTGAAGAGTATAGTCGAAAAGGGTGACTTGACTATAGTGACTGCGAGCGAGCGGTGAAACAATAAAGAGACACAAGATCAATAAATGACTAAAGGAGAGAGAGAGAGAGAGCGAAGAACTAAAAAAACACAAGAGCAATAAGATTACATGATTTTCGTTTATAGGAAAAGTGGTAACCCCAAAAACTTGTTCCATTTGTTCTGATATCCGTCTTCTTTCGCCTTCTTGTCCTTCTCTCCGATGTGATGGATCGTGACTTTTTTTTCTAGAAACGATTTTTTACTACCTGCTTCTGCCATCCCATTACAGCATTACCATATATATCAAGAAAAAGCCGACTCAAACTTGTTGAATGCTTTTACTGCATCGTACAAGTTTCACTTGCACTTGTTGCCGCTCACATTATTGGAAAAAGTTAAAGGCACACACACTCACAAAAAACTTCTTCTCTGATATACTATACCCGTGGTGCAGCACAGCATTCTAAAGTGACATTCAAGGTGGCAATGACAATATATGCATTCTTAATAACAACTTTTACTAACTTTATGCTCAACTCTCGCTTCTTCAACGTTTCCACTTCTTCCACCGAGCAGAACCAATCGTAGCAAAAGTTTTTGGTCCAAGATGAGCGCTTATATAAAATATGCATCTTCCTGCTACAAAAAAATGTACATGTTTTTTATATCGACAAAATGTGATCCTAGTTTGTACCATTGGTTTTACTACTGGCGAGAAAAAAGAAGAAGATTTGTGGACAAGCGTTGATATGGGTCGGGTCCAGGTCGGTCGCGCGGTTGCTTTTTCCTCCTTATCAGTTTCTGTTGACTGCGAGCTGATGGGGATTTTATTGTAGAAATTACTAGCAAACCCATGTAGCCTAAAAAATGCTGGAGAGAAGAGCGTCACAGTGGTGATATGCACCTCCACCACATACTTGCTTTGTTTTATCGCTGAGCTCTAGTGATCTGGAAAAAAAGTTGAGCGATGAAAAGGGGTATATAATATCCATCGTCGTCCAGCGAGGTACTAATGCCTGCAATCATTCTTCAACGAACATGAGCATCCATGACTTTTATTTCGTTGCTTTCATTTGGATATCAGTGGAAAAAGACAGGAAAATATATATGCCTTTCCCATCTACTGACGTGTTCTCGACAAGGCAAGTCAGTCACAAAATGAGAAACGCTTACAGGCTGACGATAGGGCATGTGTCAACTTTTTGGAGGCTTTTCGAAAGCTCCAGTAAAGTGAGAATAAAAATAGATAATCGAGGCTATAACTCATGTCTCATGTTTTTTCCTCTTTAACACGATTTCCTTCTTTAAGATTTCACTTTAAAGACACATCGGAAGACGAAAAAATATATTATGTGATTCAGACCTGTTTCTGGTTTGTCCAGTGACTATTACGGTTTTAAGTAGGATTTTTTAGGGGACGACGGGGACACGGATCCTAAAAAGAGCGACATTCTGGCTGCAGCCCAGTGCACAGAAGTTTAATTCTTGGGGTTTTATGATCTTTAGATAAGGATGTGGTGCATAAAAGTCGTAACTTGAGGAAAAAATCTAGATTTTCATGTGGCCTGTGTGCAGTGCACTACTACTGGAAGTGAAAACTCAGGTTTGATATAACCTTTTAAAAAGTACATGATTTTCAAGAAGTCGTAAATTTTCAATGAAAAAGCGTCTGACTTGTTGTAATGTTGGTTTGGCAAGGTGTTGGAGGTAAACAAACGTGATTCTGGATCACTATGAGTAATCTTCCTCTGTGTTAGGTCCTTCATCAGGGAAAATGGGAGATTTTATCAAAGATTTTTAGATGCGCACTTGGAAGCTTTTTTATTATGCAGTAGCAGTTAGTTAAACCTTTGTTTGGGGAACAATGCTTCAAGATTTTTGTTAGCTTTAAGCAAACCAGAGTATGCATTTCTACTCTCACTCTTCCGTATGTATCGTTTTGCTTCGGATCAGTGTGTACAAAGTCCAATATTGCTTATCTGACGATGAGCAAACTCTTATCGGCCATGAACTTGAAATTCATAATCAGGCAACGACACTACATATGCATACAAATATATTTGTTAAATCAGTAAACTCTGTCGTAATACAATGTGGTTGATGTTGATACATTTTCATCGTTTGCTCGCAATTTTGAAGATATATAGCACATTTGACATTGATTATTAGATTTGTTGAGCTGTTAATGCTAACCTATTTACCTTGCGAAGAAATCGTCAGCAGTAAAGTGTATTTTTCATAAACTTTGTAAACAATGAGAGGAGACATAGTTCCAACAATTTGCTTGCTGCTCAACTATGTCTTCCTGCTTCGGCGACATATCCTGCAACTGCGCAGGATATCCTGCGTACCTAATAAGTTTTATGATTTACAACTAATGCTCGATCATTTCCCAATGCACATAATTATCCCAGTTATTTGTCATTTATCTTGGATCAAGATAAACACGAAAAAATGCAGTCGTGTAATAACATTCGATCTTTATTAATTTTGTAATCAGCAGCATGGTTTCTGTTCATCATTTTAACTATAAAAATGCACTGCTTCTTCGAAAATTGTATCATTTAATCTTTTGATTTCAAGGTTGAGCGAATTCTGAAAAGTATAATATACTTCGTTAGAGACTACAAATACCATGTTCTTCCTGGCACTACTTGTAATAAGCTTTGGAGTAGCCACACAAGCGGCAATATTGGGTAAGGAATTTATTTGAAAAAAATATTTATCAAAACCAAAGCTCCTAAATGTGCACACCGAATATATTATGTCCTCTTAAGTGCTCCTGATTACTTATTTGCAGAAAATGAAAGGGTTATCGAAGCAGCTTTCGAAGAAGTCGAGGATATGCTTATCCCTTCCACCGAAGATCTACCAGATATTGTAAATAGCAGTAAGTTTATGACAACTTGTCAACGTTATGAATACTAAATATTTCACAATGATAAACTCAAATAAGCAAATTTAATAACCACGAGATTAAAATTTTTTAGCCAATTGTGGAGACCTGTTGGTAGCAGGAAAGGGGGGCTATATCAGCTACAAATTAGGGCAAAAATATAGCAACAACGAGCGTTGTATTTGGACGGTTCGAACACCCCGATGGGAAACGAGATTTCTAATGTATAGTTCCAACTTTCATTCTCTAAATGATTATATCTCATTGTACGTGCTGGGCGATGATGGGAAGCTAGAACTCAAAGGGAAAATGTAAGATACCCTCATCTTAGCTTTTGCATGCAAGTTATTGCTGAAGACAAAAATGTATTCATTTTAATGATAAATTTAGCGATTCATCAACCGGCAATAACTTCGTTGGAGTGTTTGGACCAACTATATTCCTCGTGTTCACCAGCGATCATTCCGGGGTGGGAGAAGGATTCTTCCTGGAATACATCCGCTTTGGTTACGGAGAGACATCAGGCTACACTTATACGCATTCTCATTTAACGAAGCCATCAGGAACTCGGCAGTGGCCCGAGAATCCTCCAGAATATTATATGAATGTCTACACTACTTTCACACTCAATCCTCAGCCCAACAGCAAGCTTCTTTTCAGTATGGAGAACGTTGATCTCAACTCACTTGTTACTGCATGTCAACGTAATTTTCTTACTGTTCATCAGTTATTCCAGGATGGATTTGTTTTGCGATTAAGGTTAGTTTATGAACTGGGAAATTTACACAAGAGATTTCTCCTTGCTAACTCCTACTTTAATAATTATCAATGCAAATTTTTTTTCAGTTACTGCGAGCCTGATGCTTTAACATCGGCAACAATTAGTTCGTCATCTCCTCTGCTCATAACCTATGGTGCAGGTTTAAAGCCGCAGCAAACCGGAATCCGCTTTTCCTGGACGGAGAGCGTTGGAAGAGCGTAGCGTCGATAAACTAATGAAACTCCGGACACACATGAGGAAGATAATACAGATCAGTAACCTCTCTATCAGATTTGTTGTAGTTTTTATACTGTATAGTAAAACGATCCTGTAAGGATATATGAAAGCATAGTTAATTATACTATGTGCTTACTGTACATCTCTGGTTCTTCTTCATCTTACTTTCGTAACCGTTAATTGTAAATACTTGACATTTCCCCTTAATCCCTTCCCTCCAGATCTCTTAGGAGAACTCAGCAAAAAATGTATGTTTAATCCCACCCGAACCGTTAAGTGGTAAACGTATAAACAACAGGGAATTGGCATACTTCCGAGAAGTTTCGTTACTGCTCAAATACTAAATACATATTCTCACATTTGTTAGCCTTCTTCCATTTTCCGCTTTCTTACCCCGTCATGATGATGATACCTCTGGACTGGTGGTAAAATTTTGTTGGTGATGAACTGATGGATTCTCATATATGAACACCATCCCATCCCTCTTAAACGCGACCCTTTCCGTCAATAACATCACATCGCGGCTTTTTGGTTTCTAGCTGAACCCTGCAACCCTGCTGCATGCAATACAGTTTTTATGATGATGGAAGAAGACCGAAAAAGAGCAGCAGCGCACAAATCCTTTGTCATATCGATTACACGATGTCTTTTCACAATTCCTGTTCTGAAAGAAAATTACCACTAATCTAGTAACAATGATTGATCTTTCTTGACAAGGTATCATTGAGGTAAGCCGAGGTGCTATTTCGTCACCTGCCACGGCTCACTAGCAAAACGTATCAGTATTTTTGGGGGATATTATGGATGACTTGGGGATACACAAGAGCTTCTCTTGAACAAAGAGGAGGGAAAAAAGGATTTTCATTGCTTGCCATGATGACTTGAAAAAAACTTGAAAAAATAAGAGTGAGAGCACGCCCTCCCACAATGATTCCTAACTTGGGACAGTAATAGAATCATGTATATAGAAGTTACGCTATTCCAGACCTTACAGACAATCGATATCATTCCAAATGTCAGTGTCAATAACAGAAAACTAGGAAAGAGAAAAAAGCATCTTTTGACACGATCTTTTACTTCTTGCCCAGAAAACCGTTATTGTACATGTTTTAGCTATGAATAAACATCGGAATCCTGCGAACGTTTGAATACTCTGTACATGAATTTATGTTTTTGAAGCGTGATGAATCGCTGAAAATGCCATTGTGTGGAGTCATGCTGATGATTATGACAGATCAGTTTGGATGGATTCAGAATTCAGATGAGGGCTCCTGCTAGAATCTTCAAATTATTACAATCGTTGTTTTAGTCTTTGGTCCAATGTGGGGAGATTTTATTGCGTAAATGGAGCGTACATATAAAGCAAAGTATATATTAATGACTTGTGACTAATGGGGTTCTTCCAAGGAAATGAATTTGCGCGTTGGGAAAAAGCAAATAACAACGAAAAATACGTACAAGCCCACGTCTATGTACATAGAACAATGTATGTACGTTAGTGAACAAGTTTTGCAGAAATAAGTATACGTCTCCTTTCCTCTTATATATGCTCTGGTTATTTGATCTTCCCAACATTTTTCAAGCAATTTGAAAATATAACGTCTCTGAAAATCCACATATAGAAGCAGAGCATTTCACAGTTTTGATAGTTTACTCAAGGAAGAAGTGTAAGTCATCAAGTAATATTTGTCGAATGACAAGACACTCGTAAACGCTTCCTCTCTCTATGCTTATATGCTTTCTCGACCTGTGATTGTTAGTTAAAGCACATCCATCACATAAACTTTTGAGTGTGGAAGAAGCGCAAGGCAAAAGGGTTGTTTGCTACCTTAAGTGAGGAATGCACGACATGTAAAGTACACAAGACGAAGAAGAAGAGTGAAACAAGACATGCTTAAACTTTGAGATTGCGATGATACTGAAAAAAGCACTTTATGACTTGCTTACATGACTCTTTCTGATTGTTCTGCCTTTATTTTTACATCTCACTGACTGATGTGTGTGTGCTATGCCCTGACTTATTAATCTGAACAGAAACTGAGGACACTAAAAATGTAGGAATATTTATAATATATCTCATTCTCATATAACACACCTCTTCCAAGGAGAAGAAGAGATGGAAAAAGATGCTAAATTATTAAGCAAACATCCCGATTCCTTCGTCGTGTGTGTACTGTGTACTTATGAGTGTGTACCTGAATCCTAGATTTCAGAGGCACCGGCGAACATCCCTCTCATCCTCATCTCATATTTGAAAAAAAACTCTTGAGCTAAAAGCGGAATTTTTTGGTTGTTTCATCATCGCACTACATCAACTCTCTGTTCTGTACAGGATCAAAGTTCAAACACCTTGTCTTAAGAACATTAAATAAAAAGGAAATTTTCTTTACTTTTCATGCCGGACACGTAGAAATATTTCGACCAGGTGAAAGATCAACAAAAACTGTACCAAACCAATTGAATCAAACATATAAAGGAAAATGGAAGAGATGAGAGAGAGGCAGGATATGACTGTAAGAGACAAAGCCTATATACCTTCCCTTTCTTATACTTTGTCTTACAAAAGTTTCTGCTGATGGTATATCGGTAGGAATAAGGAACAATGCTGTAAAAGCATCGTTTTGCATATTCAGAACAATGTGCATTTACGATTAGTGCGTTGTTTGACAAGTGTACTAATTGTCAGTTCAACAAGTTATGTCAACATTTACGAGTCCGTCGTTGGTTTTGTAAATGCGCTGAGATGGATTCTTTTTTAATGGATGTAATGACTGGCTGTGTGTCAGTTGTTTCGATCGTGTGGTGCAACTCGCTTTTTAATGCTTCTGCTCCCCCTAAACACTCCTAAACATCGTTTTTATATTGCGTCATTTATACAATCCTCGGACGAAAACGAGAAGTCGATTCGAAGTAAAACTATGGTTCGAGTGCAGATTTTTGGCGTCTGTGTGGTGCTTAATTTCGGTATCAGTGCACACTTCATTTTATATTGTCATAAAAAACGATAACGATAACACATTGTAGCATACGGACATTCTTTAGTCGTGGTCGATACCCAAATTTTCACGAAGACACGACAAGGCACAATATTCAGCAGTCTTACATTGAAGGTAAAATTACAAAGAAGGTCAGTTAACAGCGATTATCAAATGGGAAGAAATTAAAAGCAGAAATTGTAATACAATAAATTTCCTTAAATATTCATGACGTCTTATATATGTACATTCATATAAGAGGTGGCACATCACATTTTATTTCTTGCGGCATAAGTGCTTTATGAAATGGGATACAAGACAATAAGGCAATTAAGTGCATTTTACAAAGTAAAATTAGGGTTGGGAGAGAAGGGAGCGATATGTGAATTATTTTGTGAGGGACTTTACACACCTATTTCTAATTTGTAATACTTATTTTCTACAGATATGCGCATTGTATTTATGAGAAACATTTATCATTTCATTCAAGATTTTTACACTTCTTCTCAACCTAAGAAACGGAAATTCAATTTTGTTAAAGGAAGCTCTCAAGATGCATTTTGTAATATGATATCCTTAATGAGTTATTATTATTAATAATAAGAGCATTCTGTAGATCAGCATATGCTCATATCCAAACTTATGAAGGTAATAAGATGAAAAGTGACTTTGCCCACCCTGTTGAACCACTTGTAACAAGTGTGGACATGATTTCATTTAACCACTTTTTCACTGTGGATTTTTGGACTATATATCTTTGGCAGCCTGTTATTTCCACTTTTATGCGTTCACTCCTTATTCAGACTAATAACATAACAATGCATATATGCAGTCATCTCATATCCTAACAAACCGAAACAAGACGTTCGTCGTATAAAGAACATACGTAATGCATATAAATACATCTACATGAATGATGAGATACATTATTCACATTTACGGTCGTGTAAAGACATGTTACACTTTCGTAATAATATTATTATCGCGATCAAGATGGGCAATATTTTGGTTTATTGCCTTGTGTACTGCTGTAACTTAATTTACAGCCCATTTCTCATCACAAAGTCATCACGCGTATTTTATGCTGTAGGTACAGGAAAACATGATTAACCACTTTGATAAGAAAACTTGCCCAATTCATATCAAGTCATATATACCTTGGATCAGGAAGATGTAGGAAGATGGTGATTCAACTCCAGAGGTTATTAATATTTGTTAAATTAATGGCACACGGATAATTTCCGAATTCAATTTTTTCTCTTGTCAATGGCCATTCTAAACAAGGTTAATTTCGCAAGGTTGAGAGTATCATCGTAACTGAATATTCTTCCCTCTGAAAAGATGCTCTTCACTAATAAAAATAATTCTAGAAAGTATATATTACCAGTCAATATGCCTATAAACATAAATGTTGGAGCATATTAAATAGAAAATAAATGTACTCTGAAAATCCATACGCTTGTCGACTTTTCATCAATGATATTTATCTTCACTGGCGCCACTCCAATTTCATGCAATATCATCACATCCTCATCATTATGACCAACCTCGATTGTATTAATGGAATTTGATTAGTGGCCTCGCCCCTGAAATTCTACCTGTGCACTTACCGAGCAGCTTGAATACATAATCTTCTCAAGCCAGAGCTCCTCTTTGTAAACAAATACAGTTATGGAAGTCTGAGAGGGACACGTCTCTAATTCGCATCGATTTGCGCTCATGTACATACATGAACTTATGCATATCTGTGCTACACAACTACAAGATCTCTCTGAGATAAGAACTTGTGATCTAGATCTCCCATCATCGTGGGTTTGGTCGATGTTTAGCCAAATGCGATTATGATAATCGAGAGAGCTGATACTTATTGCTCCTTTATTGAATATTGAGTACACTTTGATCTGATTCAATTTCTTAAAATAGAATGGTGAGATGAGTCTTTACTTAAATGAATTTGCTCTAAGCTTGTTTTTTATTCTTGAAAAATATTTTCTTGCTACGGACGGACGTCAGGGTGGGCTCAGGAAAACACATGTAAAGTTAAGCATTAACAAAGTAGCTTTACCTCCTTACCTACCTGGTTTCATATGACATGGATTTACTGTCATAGCTCAACCTTTCCCTTCTGCATTTTACCATTTTTTAAGTCAGAGAGAATAATATGAGTTGAGCAGTTTAAAGAGTATAATGTGCACATATACAATACTCCCCCATGTGCTTGTGCAAGTTCAATGGATCCTTTGAACTACTATTAAATAATATAAATTACATGAAGCAACCGTTGATCGTGTCAGTTTCACCTGTATCACGCATGTAATGGGTTGCTCTCAATGTTAGTCAAAGTATGAAATCCCAGCGAGAGGTCTGCACATTTCACGTTGGGATGGGCATGGACTGCATCCAAACATCTGAAATTAACGATATTCTTCTCTCTACATCATCACACAAATCGCATCAAGAGGAAGAGTTTTGAGAAAGGAAGACGAGAAGGAAAGAAATTTGTGTTTTCTAACTGTACCTTGTAAATTGATATCACTTAAGAAATTGTAATATATTTGAGTAATTTTTGCTCCTTTGGCTCGCTATTAACATAAAAATTGAAGAATATTAACCGAGGTACGATGAGCATCTTTTTCCTGTTTCAAAAATTTGGTTTAGGATTTTAAAAGGTTTTTAAATCTCCCAAAATTTTTACTAATTACTTCAAGGCTATGCTGTAATTGCGGTACCGTGAAACATTGGAGTATTAAAGGTTCACCACAGAAAGAGCAAATTACAACTAATCTCTATATACCAGTAGTGTGCAACACAAACATTTTTTTGTTGAACTTGATATCACATCGTGACTAAACCCAAAATGTCTTAAATGCCTTCATGCATATTGGTTTGACCATAAAATGGAACGAAGAGCACGGCTTCATCAACACACATACACACACGGCGCTCACCGGCAAAGATTTTCGTTGTTGTTATTGAGGAATTTAATTTCATTTAGCGGATCATGGCTTCTAGTAAAAAGGGAGAAGATAATGTGTGTGTGTGTGTGTGTGATGTTGTACGTTGTCGAAAAACCCTTAACATGCTTGATGATAATGGATTCGGTAATTTACATGTGAGTCAATATGAGCGATAGAGGGGAAAAAAGCCGGTATCTCTCCTTTCTTCACGGAGCGGCAGATGAGAGCATTACTATTATCAACATGGTCCAATCCAACGAATAAGCGCATGCAGAGAGTGCACTGCACTGGGAATGAGAAACTTGCACACACTTACTTAAAAGATGCTTTTTACATCGAGGTAATAATAATAGTAATAATGTACCACGCCAAAAATGTTTTAGCTGTTCGGCCTCTTTGAATAATTTATTCGATTTTGATTTGATTTGATTTTAGTGAAGTGCTAGCTCACATCACATCCACTCATATTGTCAGAGGTACTAACATTTTTTTCCACCAAGCCCTTTCAACAAAAACCTTTGCTCTCTCGCTCGCTTAGTCAGGGTTAGTTAGAAAGAAGAACATATATGAGCTTCAACAATATATATTTTATCATCACGACGAGGACGAGCCCAAAGTGAGCGCAATTTCGTGAACTCAAAAGTCACTTCAATTTTTCCAGACCATTTCAACGACAAGAGATAGATGGACATGGTTGTTTATTGAAATGGCTTTTTAATCTCTTGTGTGTCCTATTCACATTGTGCAATATATGTATGCCTCATCGACCAACTATCATCTTACCTTCACTTCTTCTTTTCAATCCAATTCAATCTGCAATACAAAACAGAAGCAGAGAGAGAGAGAGAGAGGGTTTTTTGTTATTGAATATATTGAGCGATTCAAAGATGCACACACAATTGACATTTGTGTGTATACACGGCAGTGAGAGGTTGGGTGAAAAAAAATCCCGAAGGGAAAAGGTTAGTGAAGAAAGGAGACTACTTCGGATGACACCGTGTCAAATGTCTCATTGCTACTTTGAGAGCAAGGAGAATCATTTTAAAGTGTAGCAGGGAATAAGGTCGCCATCACCCTAAACCAATTCGGCACAGTTCGTTAGCTCAACAGTTGCATAATAATATTGCATTGGAGAAGGTATGAGGATTCCACATTCGAATCAGACAGAATTTAGTTGATACTTGCAAGTATGTAAATGCCTCACAGCAAGAATATGTGACAAGCGATGCCCACATTCACATTTAATTCTATTCTTCCTTTCGCTCATTCTAATCGAACCATACGAACTACCGAGTTTCATACGAACCCAGAGATCCAGTCCAGAAGAAGTATCTCTGAAGTCTGAAACCCAGGATAAAAAAAGCAGCAAAAAGGTAGGAGAGCTCATCAGATTTTATGAAGTGTGAACGAATTTTTTCTTCTCTTTCAGTTCTTCCTTCAACAAAAAAGAAGAAGAATCCCTCGTATAAATAGGATGATGCCAAACCTGTCTGTAAACGTTGAAGTTACATATGCTCGTGGTTATAAAATGTGTTTTTAAACGCGGACACAAGCGAAAGGCAAAAATTACCGACACAATATAATAATATTGCAAAGTTGAGCTACTCTTCCAACGTATATTACATGAGCTCATATATGCATGAAAACACACATATATGCTTCTCCACATCCAGTCACAAAGTCTCGAAACGCATCCTATTTTTCTCGAGAAGTTAATATCAGTTCAGTTTTGTATCTATGAATGAATGCTTTTTGTGTGTGTGTCTTCTGCAGCCGCCTATTCTCCATGTGTGAAGTCAAATCTCGGAAAATTTATCGCTGACACATTGAAGGGGTCCCCCACTCTTTCAATTATTATTAATAATATAAAAAAAAGAATTTCATTTGCTAAGAAAACTCGGCCGACCGAACCATCATCATGCTCATCAAGCAAAGGAGAAAGAGGAGGTTGTGCGAGTGAGAATTAACATTTTTGCCTATTTCATATTTCACACAAGAAGTGATTCTTCTCTTACCTTCACTCTCATTCTCATTGTGATCTACTCATCCAGTTGCACTCTCTCACATGATACAAGTCAGTATTCAGCAAGTATATTTGAGAGGAAGAGTGCTTCGTTGAGATATTATTACCTGTTTTTGACTCTTCTAAATTTTCCCCCCGTTCATTGTATCATCCACAGTAGTAACAATGATTTTAGTACATCATAAAACTGATGTTAATATAATGGTGAAAAAAGGAACACTTGGCTTGTTTCTCGAAAAAATGTAAAGGTTGAGAAAGAAGGAGAGAAAAAGATCGTGAAAATCAAATGATTCGATGTAATAATACATATTTGTATTCTTAGCATAGGGAAAATAGGCCACACCAGCAGCGTACAAAGTGAAGTGTTATCAGAAAAACGGAAAGATTTAGAGTGAATTGTTGAGAAAAAGGGAACACCCTGAAGGTAGGAAGAAGAAGGAAAATCATTCACTCTCCTTTTCAATTTCAAGTGCAAGCATTGTTGCGCTATTTGAGGATTTTTTTGGTAATATTGTGTGATCTTCTTGTGTACTTTCATGATATATTTCGTTGCACTCGGCGAGAAGTTTTGGTATCTAAAACAAGGTCAGAAGTCCATATCCTCACCTTTTTATTGCATAATATCCATGTACTCAACACGAGACTTTCTATTTTTAGGTTGATGGTAAAGAACCATTCTTTTCCCAGTGTACCTGTCCGCATCAAGAGGGTTCTCTCGTTCTCGAGAGAAGGAGAGCTCAAGCTCAAACTGCTCCAAAAAGTGACCAAAGGTTTCTCGCTGGTGGGAAAATACCTTGTAAGGTTATGGGAAAATGTGTGTAATATGCGAGTATGGATATATGCATATATCCCCACCAAAATACCTGAAAATAAAGTCAGTCCATTTTTAGGATTAGACTCACACTTTGACTCTCTCACAGCTGGAGATCAAGTGTTTTTATGAGTGGAGTGGAGCAATGCATGGAATTTCTCTCTGAGGTGTGGCTGGTTGCCCACTTGGCGCAAGGCTGAGTTGTTGTGCATTTCATTATTACATAACCAATTTCTTCCGTAACAGTTTAATTGAAACCAAGGTCGACTCACCTGCAGCAGTAACAAATTGGGTCGTTTGATGTAATGAATTTTTCAATACGACTGGGAGACTGGGACTGGATTGAATGGCGATGCTAAGCATTCTAAATAAGTTAATTTTTGTAAGAAGTACAGAGAGTGGGTTAGTAGTGCCACCTCCACCAAAGGATATTTTGTAGCAAAAGTATCAACCAAGGGTCAAACAACTCACCGAGTATACATTATGTCGTATACTTCAACCTACTCAGCGAAAGTGCAATAAACCTGTCAATATCTCTAAACGCATAATATCATCGTGTGCATGTTATTTGTTACCTTCGCTTTTATCTTCACAACTCGTCTATTGTATTACACTCCTTTACTTTAGTGTAGGCCGCTGTTCACACAATTTTAGTGTGGGCTCCGTAATTCACACACTGACAACTATTTTTAACTTTTTAGAGGTCTGGTCAAGAACAAAACAATGTGAAGAAATAATAATAATTTTCTAACGCTTAAATTCATACTGCAGCTTTGGATATACTACGGAAATTTGCATCAGAGAACGAATGGAATCATTTGGTTTCTAAAACATCTGATGATTTTGATGATCTTTGGAAACCTATCTGTATTGTAATCTAATCTGTAAAATTAATAAATGATTGTAAAAAAGTTTACTTTTTCATTTCAGCCGAAAAATACTGTAAATGTGTGGATGTACTTTGCACATAAAGGCCCCTAAAGATTCTTCAATCGTGGTTCTACTGCTTGTATATGTATATTCAAGTTCAACAAGTGAATATATTGTGAATTCTGAGTAACGTCAAGTTGAGGAGATTTATGAGATTTTTTCCAGGAGCCTCAAATCCAAAAGCTGCTCAAAAATTCATTTGCCAACTGGCCTTGTCCCGGACCCTGCGATAGAGAGAAAACAAACACAACACAACCCTGTCTCCGTGTTAAAGTGATCATCGTGATAATTTGGAAGCTATGAAGTCCGAAAAGCGAACTAGGAGCCGACCTTTTAAATTAACAGTATTTAATGCAGACATTTTTAGTTTAAGCGAAGAAAAAACGGGAAATGAATACTATCATCAAAATGTATCTTTTTTTGGAGGGAGTAATAATGCTCCTAATAAATCCTTTTCTTTTAGACAAATCAAGGCTTGGCATTTTTTTTTGTTCCTTTAAAAAAACTCTCTAGAGCTCTCTGAATGGAGTGTTGCTGTATCTCCTGTCACCCGTCATCATTGTCCCAATTGTACGAGATAGAACAATGTGGAGAATTTTGTCGTTGTGGTAAAGGGGCTGTTTGGGAGTAGAGCATCAAAAGCCCATAAAAAATCTTCAAGTCGGACTGTCGACGGGTCCTTGGTTTCCTTTCTGCTGACTACCTTATTTACTCTGAGATCAAACGCCGCGAACATGATAAATGTTACACACATGCATGCATCCACACAAGGAGGAAAAAACAACGTGTCTTTTTTTGTGTTGAGTTGAGAGAGAGTGTGTGCTCTATCGGTTTGATATCCATAAAACATGTATTTGCATCTTCCTCCTTCCAAGTTCTGGACGATGAACAATGGATGGGTTGGATATGGGATTGTGGAACGAGCTACATACATACGTAAGTAGGGGAAAAGCAGTCATATAGACAACGAGACAAGAGTCGAATCGAGTCACTCAAACGAGATACCAAACCAGAGGACACAAGAAGGAGCAAAAGGGAAATATTTTTTTATAAAAAGTATTTCAACTTTGCTTTTGAGTTTTAGGGCGGTGGACGACAGTTCGGAGATTTATGTGTGTGTGGACCATAAGGCAAAGAATAGAGTAGGGTAGCAAAAGAATGTTGAGAGCGTGGCATCATCCATTCTAAAAGGAGTAATCTATCACTCCGGCAAATCTGGATTTGTCAAACGCTCTTTTTTCCTCGAACTTTTCTCTTTCAGCTTTTTTCTTCACTCTCTTCTTTCTCTCGACTACTTGTGGATCCCTCTAATATAACAATTCTTTATCTATTTTTCTACAGTATACTTATATCCGTGCCGATGTGAGATATGCTTATATCTATATACTTACATGGATTGTAGCATTGTGAGAAGATGTAGAATGTATAAATCTTATTTTATCATATATTTATTTATATGCATCAATGAAAGTTGTGAAATATGCATTCAAAATCCAGACTGGTTCAACTCTCATCAACGCAGCTAGTATCGATTATGAAAAGCATGACTAACAATAAGCTCATCATCACCAGAAGAGAAGGTCAACAGAATTTGAGAAAGGACGAATAAAGTTTTTGGACAAGAAATAGTCGCACAGAAATCTGGTTATCTTGATGATACGCATCGAAGAGTAGTAAGTACACTCCTTTTCATAAAAATTCACTTGATTTTCTCCCCTGTGATTTTGTTTGCCCTCGTACATCAACTTTGGTGAGAGAGAGGGAAAGGTGAACTTTTTTTTTGATAGAGATGATAATTACGAAGCTTAATGATAAACGTAGCGATAAAGCACACCCCTCTTTGTTTGCTCCATTCGTATAATTACTAAAAAAAGGATAGAAGGGAAGAGTAGAGTTACTCGACACCAATGGAATAAAGAAGAAGAAGAAACTTGCTGAAATAATGTTTTGATGAGGAATGAATATTCCAGTTCACGTACTACTATTCCCTGTATACTTTTTGCTACAGTTGTATGAATAATGGGGTTATTTGACAAGTCGTAAATGATTTACTGGTTGCGGACATTCATGGGAAAAGTAATTTTTCTTTTCAAGTTCAAAACCGAAGGTAAAACCGACGGAAGAAAGGAGAAGAATAATTCGATACGATTTGTTTATATGGGAGATATGATTAATTACTTTTTTCCAGGTGAATTTCAAACTAGCAATTGTCAACAAAGAGAATAGGATTGTGACTAAAGGTTAGCTTCCGGTAAAAAGACATGTAATACAAATACTCATGACCATACACCAGAGATGTAAAGTTGACTACGGAACTCCTTTAATCTTCGGAGAATTTGCTGAACTCATTTAAAAAAACTTACTTCCGTTTTCTATACCGGATTAATATTCCATCAACATGTGTTGAAATCCACCGTACCTTCAAAACATCAGTCCTTATTTCTGATATATTGGATTTATTAGTATGCCAAGATCCTTGCTCGTCTTCCATTTCAATTACTTATGCTCCCTCCTCAGGTAAAATAAATTCTTGAACTTTGCAACTTGTCAACTGGGTGATAAACGATTCCCAACTATTTTTTTGTATAATCTATTTCGAATTCAAATCAGATGATCAAATCTAAGCACCACTTTTCATCTCCCTTTTCTTCCTCTCACTGCGTTTTTATTAACCTCTTGCTCACTTATAATAAGCCTGAATACCCCCTTCCAGGCTTTGCCATCATCTCCAGCTCAGATCGAGAGACCTTTCTGATATTTGAGATCAACTACGTGCTCAAGTTGTACAAAATGAATTCGTACTGAACTGACTGTGTGTGTGTTATCATTTACCTGATATATATTTTTTCCACTCTCGTCGACCTCGAATTTTCATAAGATTTACACCATTAGCTTAGAAAAAATTATGCCAATAACAATACTATATAAGATTCGTGAATGATCTATCATCATAATCATATGAGCATGAAAATAGCTCACTGTTTAAGTATAAAAAATGTATAGCTCATACCCTTCCACTATTCCGCTTTAAAAGTGTATTACTTCCTATTACGTATTGGCTGATGAGTGATTTTTGTATCTGTACGATTTTTATTATTCGATTCCCCATCCGTCCTCTCATCATCATCTATCATCTAGCCATCCATCACGTCATTTTTTTGGTCGGGTGGAAGAGCGTGCTGCAGCTAAATAGATTATTTTTTCGAGGAAGGTGTACACTATTCCTCTCCAATATTCCTGGTGGCATACTCACTCATTCACTGATGTGCTAGTAGAGTAGAGCCTAATACGCTTATCGCTAGTTACCTATGTGTTATTATTAATTTTTTAAGAATTTGTTCCGATCAAATTCCTTTTGTCGCAAATGTACACGTATGAATACATTTAATGTATGGGAAACAAGATTAATGCGTACTTTAGTGGGGACGTGGATTGATGCAGAAAGATTTTCGACTTGTATGGTACCGTCACTAAAACGCATATTCCGGTGATGCTGCGTGTATAGTTCTTCTTCGCCGTCCCTCTGTTAACCAATAATTGTATATTATTGGATAAAGGAGAATAATCGTAATATCGGTGATGTCGATCATAAATTCAAAATTAGAAAATAGCACGTTCGAACATTTCTCAGGCAGTGGAGGAATCCTCCTCTGTGGTATATCGTGTCCGAGAATTCATGTCAGTCAGTCGTCATCATCATCCTCATCATTCTCACCATCGGCATGAATTACGGAGAGAGAAGAAGAAAGTGGGGAAAAGCAGTTTAGACATGCTTCATACTCGTGGGGAATTAAAGCGAAGTAGAGAGAAAAAAGAAATGACAATTTATCATATTTCATTCATGATCAGCAGCAGCAAAACAGCGGTCGGTTGGTGGTTCTGCTCGTAATGCAAGAGTGTGCAGACGTGATCTGATCTAGTGATCTATCTCTCTTAAATCGTGGCATTTTTTATATTGTTAAAAGCTTGAGTTGTAGATGAGCGTACATATATTGAGAGAGAGAGAGAAAATCACGGGATGAGAAATAACGTGAACAACGAACACATTTGTACATTGTAGACGGTTGGCAGACATGCTGTGCTTGTCGAATCGGGATTTCTGTTCACTTTGACGACTATGGACATTGGCTGCAATAGCATGACCGATCAAACCCATTCATCTCACCTCATTTGTTTGGTAGTCTACAAAAAAATCTGACTTGGCCCGCACTTCCTACATCCATCCATGTCTTTCAACTGGGCACCACATTTATCTTAACCTTATTAAAGTTCACGGCGGCTCTTGCTGACTCTCCCTAATTATTCATCACTTCAATTTAGTCCTTTGACTAATTTCATATTCTTTATGATAAAAGCGACTTGGTACAAAATGCAGATAAAAAATAATACAAAATGTAACACGAAGAGTTCGTGATTTTCAATTTGTAAAAGTGCGGAGTGGCCTTATTTAAGACATGGTAGTGGTGAGCGCAAAGTTATAATAATGTTGGTGTTCGGGTTAGCACACCAGTTTTGAACTAGCGACATTCTGAAATTCCAAAGTCCAATTCTTTTTTCACTACACCGCTGTAATGCGATATCTAAAACACGGGAAAGTCATAAAAGCAACTGAAACAAATACTTACCAGCTACTTGAAATACTCCACACGTTGGACTTACTAAAATAAACATGTTTTGGACGTAAAACATGAAATGGACTCATTTTCCAGGTCACATTTCCAGCCACTCCTCTCGTAGCCTTCCCTTTTTGAAAAAAAAAGGTTTCATTTCAAATAAATACTTTTTTACTCTTCATTTGATGACTATTCTCATTCCAGTTTTTCTAGCATGCTCTTGGTATTCATACATTCCAAAACGTGGAGCCAGAGCAATTTACCTAATTTACGTCATTCTTCCTAATAAGAAAAATTCGTGCAAACGTAATACATACTCGACACATGAAGTTCTCTCGGAATGCACGCATACCTCTCTGGATTTTTCTTGAAAAAACTTGGTAAAATATTAAATGTCATGCATAATTTGTGCTGTGCTTTGTGTATTTGAACATTTTTATAGTTAACATCTGGCCGCGTTTTTTTGTACATGTTTGCGCAACTCATTGTTTTCGTCTTTCGGAATGCACTGTCCAACAGTCCAACACATAAGCAGCTTCATCCACTTGCATACATGATTATTTACGGTAAATCTGCCAATTACGTATACGAGGTGAAAAAAGTCTATATCGGGAGCATATATGTAAGTGTATCTAAGAGGCGATTTATATTTGAGAGTACCTACTTCACAAGTTATTGTCTAGCTCATCTTCTTTGCTCTCTCTCTTGGTTGCACATTATATTAGAATTTATTTCTTTTAGAGCGAACCATTTATGACGATGGGACGACGAGGAGTGTTCCATTTCACTCCATTTACATCTCAAGCTGAGGGCACATTAGCAGTTTGTCTCTCTTTAAAAAAAAGAGATAAACTTATTTGAGCAAGGGTTAAAACGTTGACGAATTCTACTGAGCTCTCCTCATCATGGAGAGGAGAGAGCTTATTTCATATTGCTTAAATTGCTACTGTTTTTAATGGAATGAATGGGCCTTGCTCCTAGTTTAAACAACTTAAATGAAGGCACATTTTTATCCTTTCGTTTTTACGATTATGATGATAATGTGATCTGATTTGTTAAGCACATGAAGAGGAAACATTTGTGGAGCGAGCATTTGTTATTATGCTTTTAACTTGCGTGTGTGTATGTATGTCTATCTGAGCATAAGCACAACAAACAAAATTGTATGAGCCCAAGTCAAATTGTGGATTTTAATGTGAGAAAGGTGTTGCACAGTAGCTCGACATGTTATGCAAATATTATTGATGCTACAGTTATTAACATTAGAGCAAAAAAGGTAAGATTGAATGGAGAGTTGAGCATCATTCATTATTATTTTATGAATTCACCGTCCTACCAAAAAGTCGACCTGAACCTCTGAAGAAGAAGAAAAAACTTAATATATTCTGACTCCGAGTGAGCTGCTCTACGCTGCTTTACCTTTCTCTGTAATATGATATAAGCTGAAAAAGGAAAGTATCATATTGAAGCAAGGATGACTAAGGATTGTGGTAAGTGGTTGGCATTCGGTGTAAACCTGTGGTGATCTATATATAAAAAGAAGCAGGAGAAGGAGAGGGTTTTGACATTGTACCGGATTCAAACAATACAAAACTTATTCTCACTCTGGATGTATGTATATGCTGTTTGGTTCAGTCATTCAGAAAAAAAGACATATCCTCTCGTTGTTCTCCTTAAGTACACACATATATTACTGAATTTGAAAATTATGAATAAAGGAATGAATGTAGTTATTTTTTCCAACTTCTCCTCAATGTGTTTTCGCAGAGTTCCTTCTGAATACTAATTGCTCATTAAATCGCCCTGTGGAATAAGATAAGCCCATAAAGATGTAACAATGTGTGTACATTCTGTGATATGATTCGTATCTACTCGAATAATATTTCGCTGAAAAACAAACTTTTTTACCAGAAAAAAATACAACCAAGAAAAACTTGAACGAGTTATCGTTTTCCATGCTAGTTTCGTTGAAGGAATTTATCAGATTCAGTGTGATATACAGATGCACTCAGCACTAGTTTTTTTTTAATTCTTACCTTCGGCCTATCGCTGAAAGTTGCACGTATGGATAATGTATGCAGTTTTCATTCAAAAAAAAGTTGAAGCAACTGGATGAGAGGCTGATAGTTGATACATTGCACGCATTCATGAAAACCTGTGAGTAAGTGCTTAGATTCTCAGATTAATGAGGAATCCAAACTAAATCTTGAATTAATTTATTTATGATAAAAAAAACTTCCACTGGAAAAAACTGACCATATGCATTGCATTGTTCCTGTTGATTCCCCCCAAAAAATCAAGCGGCATCACCTCGCATATATACATATATCGCATGCCAGCCAGTCTACATTCCTCGGAAATGTGAAAAATGTTGAGAGAACACGAATTTGCTATTGTATTCTTTTTGTCAGGAGACAAATTTCAACGAGTTTCCACTCCAATGTCATCCACTTTTTTAAACTTAGCAGATACTAAATCTTGTGCTTAGTCAAATCCATGTTCCTCTCCGAAGACGTATAATATGCGGACTCACATTATATTTGTATAACCAAAAGTCATACAATTTTATATCCTGATGCTTATATACCCTTCATCTGCGAGATAAACTCTCTCTTAACGTCATCCACTTGTCGCTTACCCTCTCAACGTGTGTGACTTTTTGGACACGGGAACTCTTAAGGAAACTTGTAGAATTTCGGTGGAGAAATATCCCTACTCACTTTATTACACTTGGTGGATTTATCCACATATCTTAAAATGATAAACGTAAATCTTTATCGTATTCATTTTATACGAATGAAGAAGAAAATGTGTGATCATATTTTATACAATTGCATCCGTCCGTGCGAGGAGGACATCGGTGCAGTACTTATTCACTCTCGCACACTCGCCTCTCTTATCTTAATATGTTTAAGTAAAAGACTTCGATAATGCTTCGACTTCTATACGCGTTTTCACCACAGAAAAAAATAAGTCTGATATGGCGAGTGGCTATAAGCTAAATCCTCAGCGTAGGCTTCACGTATTAATAATATCTTTTATCATTTGTCATTCTAAACAACAAACAAAATAAACTCGTTTTTTTGAATTCTCGATTTCATGTAAAATACACGAGCTCGTGCTAAAATAATGAAAGCGACTGTATCCAATAAATCTCAAAATCTTGAAGTTTACCGTTTGTAAATATACAAAATGCTACTTCTTGGCAAACTACTATATTTACTGACTGAGGGTATAGATGACTCAGCTTTTAGTTGTGAATGAAGCTGAAGCATTAGTATTTGCGAGGGACTCTCGATGACCAAAGCCAAATACTTGATGAATTTGTTTATTTAATTTATGAAAATAAATGCTAACAGTTTAATTATTATCTAAATTATTTTGAAATTGAATACGACTTCAGCTCTAAAAGCTCAACATTAATATTAACCTGGGCTTAAGTTTGGACACGCTCAACATTAACTTTGCTTTCTGACGTATTACCGGTGCAATAGTTGAGTCTGAAACATTAGATATAGGATTCAGTAGTTTGCAGCGCTGTATCAAAAGGAACCAGTAAATCTGGCTGGGAGAGCTCATAAAAGCTAATGGGCTCGATTAAACATCCCTTTCGCCAGATAAAGCTCCAAAAATCAATTATCTGACGATCGCGCCGAATGGGTTTCTGTAACATGGTGAAATAAATGTGAAAGATGGGTCGTGCTTTTTCATGTTTTTCTTAAAAGAATTTTCAGAGTGTAATGATGGTGGTGGGGGTGATGATGTGGGGCATTGTATTATATTTGAAGGGGAAAAGAGACGAACCTGTTAAACAAATGTGCTATCATTCTCTTCGCTATATACTAATATTCTCTATAGCCTTTCTACTTAATATCCAGTCAGGTGAGCGTTGTCGTTCCACATTTTTCCCCCTGCCAGAAGAAAACCATTTTCGATCTTGTACAAAGACACATTAAAAAGCTGGCATGTGGCTTGTCTTTAATGTTATCCTTCAGTATGGTCTGACAAGGTTCACCTCACTTATGAAAGCGAAACTCACAATAAGAAAAGGGGTTTGATTACTAGCTCCTGGTTGGTGGTAACAGTGCAGCATGCAACCTATTAAACTCGGCATGTGTGAGTGGATTTCAACGCGGATGGACTCGTCCCTTGAAACAATGACAGATTGTGATAATGATCCGGGCTACGCTTCCAACTTTTTAATAAGATCTTAAAGATTAGCACTGCTGATTTTAATTCTTTAACCGTTTAAACTCATCACGGCATTTTCACTGTTAGGGACTGAATGGGTCTAGTTTATGCATTACTATCGGGCGCTTATTGAGCGCTTATTAAGCAGCTCTTCATATCGAGAATTATTGATAAGATCAATAAGTCTCGATAAACATTGCTGGACCACCGAATCTGGCTTATCAGTAAATTTGCATGCTAAAAATTTGAATAATAACGCAATGTGGTGCGGTAACTTTTATCACAACTAATTTGCATAATTTGTAGACCGAAAATTCTAATCCATTTTATTTGCGATCATTTTCAAAGGAAAGTGGAATTCAAGCGCTCAATAAGCGCTCGTTATGATCAATATGATTGATAAGTTTCAATCTATTGATCTGCTCGTTATGCTCAGATCGATATGTAATGCATAGTCTAGTTTCATGCGAAAGAGGAAATGGTTGGTTCACATGAATAACCCTTTTCGTCCCCATCTTAAGCGAATTCTGCTCCTTCTAAGTAATTCAACAAGGGGCTTCATGAAAATGACCTTGCTTTGGCGTATGAAATTAA
Source organism: Heteromurus nitidus (assembly GCA_034687055.1). Lineage (NCBI taxonomy): Eukaryota > Metazoa > Arthropoda > Collembola > Entomobryomorpha > Entomobryidae > Heteromurus > Heteromurus nitidus. Next base: position 53,848 of record JAQFZW010000138.1, on the reverse strand, counting down.
GATGGAAAGTGCTCTGGCAAATACGATTAAGCAATCGACTTTTTTCATGCCGGTCAAAATTGACTTGGAGGTTATTCGAGCACCAAAACAAATCCAAACTCTCTGCTCCATTAATTGATCCAATGATTTACACCTGGATTGCTCTAATAAATCATCCCATCCTGTCAGACAGGTGGTGGTGGTGGACGGGAAAAAGGTATTATTACTGTTCAGCTCCTCCAGAGATAAGGATCGATTTTCTTGAGTTCCTCATTAAAATCATGCAAGCAATTGCAATACAATACGACGCTTCACTAGAATTCAACATGGCACAAGCGGAATACAAATGAAAAAAAGAGTTGGAAAAATGTAGATCATACATTAACACTGTAATTGTAACAACAGCCACACATCTACTTTATATTTTGTTGTGATAATTTCTTTTTAATGATTTCGGGTGATTTGATCAGCAACCAAACCACATATAATATATTTGAGGCTTCATGCATTCGTAATAATAGCTGAATATGAAAAACAGCCATTTGTTATGCGGAATACAATTTTAAAGCTTGCCCTTGCATTCTTCTTCTTCTTGACAGGCTTTGAGTTATTGGATGTTGTACAATTGACAGGAGTTCAAGAGCGATTGCCATATGCGTTTTCCTTTTTGGCACTATCATCACATCACTTCACCTGGTTTTTTTTTATTTTTGGACCAAAATGAATAATATAATGATTATGATTATCTACGCAATCACAAATCTGTCGGGGAAGGGGTTCCTCCATTCAATCTTCAAACTTGGCACGTTGCACACAAATTTGACGTGTAAAAAAGAATCAGGATATACGAAGAAGTAATCAACATTTATAAGCACACAAATGACACTCTGCCATTTAAATTTGCATGCTTTAAATTAGCGATTAAAAACTTAATTTTTTGGGATATTTGAAAAGTGCCAGTTTAGTTATTTGTAACGTAGTCTCTCCATTACAAATTACACTCATCATCCTCTTGTGAGATGACTAACCAAACCAGGTCATTCAACTCATTTTGATAATTTTTGAAGCTCAATCTCTTTGATGTCTTCAGAAATTAGTAATATATGCTCAGTCGTCTAATCGCGATATTTTCAATTTAAGCCGGTCCCGTTTCTAATCATCAGTTTTTGAACTTTACTCCTTTTTCACGGTACACAAAAAAATATTGCATTTTATCTCACACGATAATCCACATACGCTCCACCACCACCACCAACCACCACGAAGCGATCAAAAGGATTTTCTACAAGACCATAAACCTTTCGGCATGAAAAAAATCATGCTTGGTAATGTGCCTATAAATTCAAACTTTAAAATTAATCAAGGTAATTACTCATTCCGTTTGAAATTCCCTACATCAAAATCAAGCATATAAAACATTGATGAGCGCACGTCGATCGATCGTGGGCATGTAAGACAAGCTATGTTTATTCCGTCAAATTCAAGTAGAGGAGAGCAAATTGCAACTTGCACTTTTTTCTTCACTCTAAAATCTCATCTTATGAAGACGATGGCAATAGTGAATAGGGGGAAGCTTGGCCAACCAGTTTTAGTTAGCGTGGAGAAGCTATAAGAGCTCACCCCCATATTATGATTACACAGTAGACAAGACACCGACGGACCTGACTCCTCTCTCTCGACTCTTCTGTCGTTTCTCTCTCATCCTTTATCAATTCCCCGACATACGCTACAATTAGATAAGTAATTGTGGCATTTTAATTCCAATTGCATCAATGATTTTCCGATAGAGTCACGATCATGTTGGGTGCAAGCTGATATCTGCTAAAATGCGATGGTGGTGATGGCAAAAAAAGCAAATCAGAAGAAGAAACATATACCTCTGCTGTGAAATGTAACCTTGTGCTTTTTTAGTGGTAGGCATATTGATTCCGTTGGTGTAATAGCTACTACGTCCGACATTAGCAGATTAATAGAATATTGGATCGATTAGCAGGAAATTGCTCAGATAATTACTTGACCGTGATTTGCCAAAGATTTACGAACATTATTTTGAGTGAAGTAACATGATGTGCAAAAGGAGAAGTATCAATTGAAAAATGAGCATATAGCGTCATGAAGAATTTTTGATGTTCTTGTGTGGAAGCGCAAAAAATCTTCGATATGGAACTTCATATTATTCATGAAGTAAACAGCAATTTAATATGTTAAGCAAGTTTTCATTGTTTTGCTCCTCATCTTGCCAGGCCAGCAGACCACCGAAGCAAAAGGCCGGGACTCTCTTCCCATTTCCTTCTTCGAAAAGAATTATATGAAGTTCGTGGGCAATCTTTGTTAAACGATACGAAGAAGAATCGCTTTATCCATGTTCCCTCACACCGCCAAGTCCATTTAAGATCGATACTTTTGAAAAGACAATTAGTTGTAGTACACCTTTTACAAGAAACCAGAGCTATAGAGTTCACTTTTTGTGCATCGATATCCATTTAGAAAATTAAGCAATATAGAAGAGAGGTACAGTTTCAGTTCATATAAAAATGGAACGAACATAATCATATATTTTATTTTGACTCGTAAAATCCTGCCACCACCACTTCTCTCCGATGTGCATGCTTTAATAGTTTTGTATCAGAGGCGGCGGTATGACGGTGCCTATGTGAGAACGATTTGTGAATTTAAATAGGGATTTGATTGTGACATGAGTTGTGGGGCTCCGTGAACTAATTTCCAGATTAAGTGGTTCACTCCTCATCTTGTATTCCTCCTACTCGGAAAATAAGATTCTTTTTTGATTTGTCTTACATTTGCTCTAGAACTGGTCCGTGTACCATGTTATGAATAATAATAAAATGGGAAAGGGAAAAAAATCGGTGCCAGGTGTATAGCCACGGACGGAAGATGGAACAAAGACGAAGACCGGTCAATTTTACACCTCACTTTAATGGAATCGATCAATGCACTTCTAATTATTCACTCAATTTTAATCAATAAGGAATTATCAGAGCAATGCTTCAATTATCAATGATTTGATACAGCAAATATTGCCTTCCACTTCTCACAGCAGCAAATGAACTATTATTCTGGCTTTTATGGGGCATACTGTATTCAAGGGTGAAAGCTGCGGCTGACTAGGCAATTTAGGTTGTTTCTTCATACAAACTTTTTTTTCTGTACAGACATGTGCGATGAAACATGAAACGCTTAAGTGGCCATTGTTTTAACTTTTATGCCAGTCTAGGTGTCATTAAATTCCCTTAACGCATGTTGTATTACTCAACAACATTGTAACACGATGGTACCTTGCAATTTATACGGTATTTTTTGAATTTTTTAAGGGATTTCCTTTAGCGTCACATGTTGAGGAAGAGGAACCTTATAAACGAAAAGGAGCCTCCCAGAAATGTTTTTGAATTTGAAAACGTGTAAAAAACTTTTTTATTATGTTTGAGCAGAAGAAGGTCAGCAAACTCGAGATTGATTGTAAAGTTTTTACAATATTATCTCTCCTCTGTTTCAGAAAAATGCAGCGTAGTCGAAATATTTTGCAGAAAACTTGCTTTCCGAATCCATTACCCTATATCACGGAGGAAAATGACAGGATATCAAAGCAAAGTCAAGAGAGCAACAAATTGCTCATCAAAAAGGTGAAGATGCTACTTACTTTGTAGGGACATGTCTCTGCTCTGAACCAAAACTATATACGTTTTGCCAAATGACCAAATGTCATTTTTATGATTGAAACAAATGACTGATCAAAAGGGATTTTTTCTAACTTCGTAGACAGATATGGTGATAGGAAGAAGAGTGTTTGCTCGCTTCTTTTTGTTTTTCCCAACTTTTTTCTTCTTCCACAGCGAAACAACCTCAGTGTGGTTATGTGCAGTCGTAAGAGAATCTCAAACTCATCAAAGAAACAATAAAAATGCAAAAACAAGACCATCATTATGCCACTTTTAGATGACTCAAGTGATCACTCAGCGAAATGTTTGTTTTTTTAAACAAAAAAATTTCTCTGTGAGCTGACCAGACATGCTTTCTAACCCACAACCCACCTGCGTTATTTGCATACAACTCAGGTAAGTATGCAGCATTATTATGTGCTGTAGTGCTGTTTACTCTTGAAGAAAAAGTAAAGTAAAAAAATGTTTGATTTCAGGATTTATATGACCAATACAAGGTGTTTGCGAAGAGTTGATTAGCATCTTATCTATCTGCAAAATCTACAATCAAATCAATAAACGTAAATACGGAATATGTATGCACGAAAGAGTTGATGCATTTTGTGGCTTACTCTGTTTACCTTAATGAAAATACTCGTTCATGTTCAGGTGAAAAGAACTTATGGTACACTTACATAATGAAATTAGAAAATTGTAGAAATTTGGGAATCATCAATTAAGTTAGCTCAATTCAGCTCTTAAATAAGAACAAGTCAATTAGATACTCGAATCTCAAATCAAAATGCCATATTTTTATATTAAGACCTCTAATCAAAAGATGCATATATATGTTTTGTTTTAGACTTTTTTATGCATTGCATAAGGAAGCATACTTAATTTATCAGGCAGCATTTGAACTTGTGGGACACAAGGCTATATACTCACTGAAACGAGAGTCTTCTCCACTCTGTAGGTCCTCATGTCAATTCCGAGTTGTATGTATACTGGCTGAAAAGAGGAGAAAAAGGATATTGTGATGTAACTCAATGACTTCGTAAAGTATTATAAGGACCACATGCATAATATTTTTTGTTGTGATATTCCATCTACTCCATCTACAAGATTAAAATACTCGCATAGAGAATCGCTACATAGGGAAAACCTACACGGATTTATAAAAGTGTAAAGCTGAAGTGTGTTCAAGAGAGTGGAAAATGTAGTTCATTCACTCCTTGACACTTGATTAATGCACCTTCTCAGGCTAATAAATCTCCAGTAATAGAGAAGTGAAGATATTTTTTCCTTCTCTTTCTCTCTCTCTCTCTTGTCCAACTCTCAAAATCAGATTGGATTGGAAGTACATTACTAACATTAACAAGTGACGATGAAAAGCTGTGGCGCTTTCAGACTTGAACCATTATCAGATCATATAGCTACACACCACTACCACCACACCACCGTCATTCTCATCTCATCCTCACGCTGATCATGTGTGTGTGGTAGTGGTGCAGGATCAATGATACACTTCAGGTAGTTCATAATATATACATTGGGTATTGATATTCAACCCCATGTTTCATACCCCTGTTCACACTCCATTTGCCACTGACATTTTTCTACAAAGACAATTTACACACGGAGCGTTTTGCCTGAATGTGAAAAATTGCTAATGTCAATACGAGTACCACCTTTTCGAAATGATGCTTCGACTGCTGAAATAATGTTTTATAATGACGAATAAAGGAGCTACGAATACGTCCTCGACTTATAAACTGCACTCAACATATCAATATTCAACATTTATGCATTTTACAAAGACCTTGGGATGGAGCATGCGAGCACACATACATAGTTCTCTGAGGAATAAACACATTCAGGCAACTGGAAAGATGCATTTTAAGTTGACTCGCCTAATAAAGTATGCATTCAATCGAGAATTTATTGCACTTCTATTTTTTCCTTGCTCGCATATCCCATCTCCTATTTGAATGACCTTAATAATCCAATGTGTATCCCAACATCCCTGCTTTCTTCTTCTAAACCGAGACACTCAATTCAGAGAAGCAAATAATGTAAACGTGATACAGTCTAGAATTACAAATGACTTTTTCCATTTTTCTCTCATGTGGAATTGGACGTACGGTATGCCTTCTTTCGTGTGAGTCGAGTGTGGCACTGCCCTAGAGATTTATTTACTCTCGGATAAAGGCAGTTGGCACTTCTTTTTAATCCGTTTTAATGTAAAATATCTGAGCATTCGCCCTTACATGCCGGTCTTCCGAAGCGATCTCGTAACTTATGCTTTTGCTGAACTGAATGAAATGCTGTCTCTGCGTGCTAAACTTATATGTGTGGTGGAGTGTCAGTTGCTCGCATCCAACAAGACAGATTACGTGTTGTTTGTTGCAGACAAAAAAAAGTAAAGCACAAAAACGATTTGCCACTTAGTCGCCATAAATTATATCGTCAGACTTTAGGAAATACAACAATCCTCATATGCTACACCACCCTTTTCCATAAAAGTTGTTACAGAAATCCAGATTGAGAACTGTGTAGCACAAGCAAACATGAGAAAACTGAAAGTGAAGGGTGGATGTGGTTGATGAAAGTATGGAATTATTAATGCAAGCAAAATTCCATATCATCCTAAAGTTTCATGAACATTTTTGTAGAAAGTCTGGAATCTGCTGCTGGATAGAAGTCTGGAAATGTGTGACAACTTTATCACCAAAATTATGCTATTACTTTTCACGGTAAAATGAAATCGTATTAGATGGCGAATTACTTAATAATGTGGACTTAAAAGGAATGATATCATTACAATTTTTTTTAAATCAAAAGTCTAGTATTCGTCCTCTCAACCAGTGACTCAGCCAGCGTCACTGGTTTCCATCGAGGTAGGATTAAACCTGCTGACAAATTTTTGAACACTGGTGTCACGAATCACGACGCATTTGAGAAGTACTACGCAGATATGTACTGCAACACTGGACTTTTCGCTGGACCTTCTCAAGTTTCCTCCACTTAAGTCGGCAGATCGGTATTAGTGCTGTGGTCATGATATCGAAAATCCTTTTTATCGTTTGTAATCTTGTTGTGCAATGTTGGATCTAAATCAAATCAATTACGCCTCAGCACGGGGTCTTAGCACAGCCTCAGGTCTGGTATAATATCACTGCTCACCAGGATCTCGTCATTGTGCATAGTGCCTTCTTCTAAAAACCCTACACGATCCCAACTTGAATGAAAGTCATTCTTGTTCCCTGCAATGCATATGCATACCTATTATACAATGATACGATACAGTGTCCAGAAAATCTAACAATGAACTTCCTCCCTAACTAATTCTGACGGACAGAAAAGTTTTCATATTACATGTCACTTCTGCACTTGCTTATAACAACATATGAATGGAATTTTTTTGAAAACGTTAGGGTCAAAATTTGTGTCCACGTAAAAATGTTATTCAGAACGTGAAGTGCATATCACATTACAAATTTTTGAATGGAACATGTAATGGTATTTTTTATGCAGATATTAAGATTTTTGATTATTCTGATTCTTGAAAACTGCAACAACGTATTTGAGGAGCAGAAGTTAGATGTACGTGTGCTGTGTGCATCTGCATACCATTCTCTATTTTAGATAACCCGTTGCTCGTCCCCTGTGCATATGCACCATGAGAGATCACGATATTTGGCGCAAGTCAGAAGGATCTATAAGGATATTATTGTTTCAGAAAATAACAAGATCATATTCATGGGCCATAAAATGTTTTACGAGTTTTTCATGAGAACTCTCAGGCAAAAGCCCAATGTATCCGGCCTGCTTTGAGCCAGTTTTAAAACTGTCAAGTTGTACCTTTAATTCTGTCTGAGCAACATAAATCCAATATTCATGTGTCTACATTACCGTACTTTTTCGGTAAATAACGACTATTATGTCCTATCAGGCGACTACATCTGAAAAAAGTTTGTAAGATGGTTTACTATCTCGATGATATGATCCGCAAAATATCCTTTCCAATGCTCGTTCAGATCTCTCTCTCTCTCTCGCACACTTTGTTAAAACAAAAAGGTTACTCGCTTGACACGAATGGACAATGTCGTTAAGTAATAAATAAACGCTCAGTTGGATGTCGAGCATTTTCATGTTCGTCATACTAAAATTGCATGCAGCAGCGTACATATGTCAAGGTAAATATGTTCTGTAAAGTTCAAAAAAATCAGATCAGCTACTCTGATTAAATGACAAAATCCGAGTGAGTATGGTCACAAAAGAGCTCAATAATTTCCTTCGTGACCGTACTGCAGCAGGTTAACATTGTAAAATTTCGATATAAATGTTTGACTTGTACATGTTTAAATATGCATTCTTGGCGAGTGCTTAAAAACATGTAAATCATTTAAATATATTCACGAGCTATTAAGATAATCACGCTGTCGACAGGACAAAAACTTGAAATTCTTTTATCTGAAAGCATCAAATATAAACTGAAACCGAGCATATAGAGTTAAATGCACAAACTTTGAACTCGAAAAAATTATTCTGGTTTATAAATTGCAATGTAATGTGGAGTAAGCGATAATTCATATTTTACAAGATTACATTTAATAGGAACATGGTTGTTATATTATAAGGCACAATTTTGTACTTTTCGACTTTGCATAAGATTTTCGCATCGCATATATACTGAGCTATTTTCATCATGCATTATGCATACTCACAGACTTCATTCTGTGGCCACAAACAATATTTCATATTTCATTCGGGGGTGATGTTTCTGGTTAATGTGAAACTTGGAAAGTGACAGCGCAGACTCATGCAGAGATTGCTCGTTCCAGCTTGAAAGGACCAGGACTAGCGTGCTCTAAATTTCCTCTCTTAGCATATATCGAATTAATTAAGTTTCGCGTGTCATGGATCAAATTTCTGACTCAGGTGCAATAAATTATGATTTTGGACTCCGGACAAATTAATGTAGTGGAATGCACATGTGCATTCAGCGAGTTATATATAACGAATTGAACAATGAAATATTACTTTAATGTGACTTTTCCTACTCACAATCAGCTCAGGTAAGCAACGTGATCTTACGAACCCCACCGGGATTCACCAGCCATGCCAAAAAATATGGAATAATTCTTTACATTAAACCGAGTACGTCTGCAATATATTTATCTAAAAGAATCACACAAATAAAGTTTGTTCGATTCTGATGCATTGAGCGGTTAAAAGATTACCATTTGATTTGAACTGGTACACTTTGGCAAGGGTCAAATAGATCTATTAAATACGTTTAAGAGTTTGTGTCGGCTTGTCAATCATAATTAGCACCAACAATTGTTACTGAGAGTTAGATTTTTTTGTCAAACCGTAAGGCTGTATAGTTTTTCACAACTGAGCCGTTAAATTCTTTGCGCCCGATATAATTTTTTAATCATCCTGTCATCATCAGTCATTTTATAATCCTGTGAAAAATATATAAATAACATTCATGACATCCGTAAGAAGTTGCACCGGGTACGATTGCGTTTTACAAGAGGAACAAACGTGCATTTTGACATCGGAAAGAAGGGTTCCACACTATTACATCCGTATTCCGTATGCTTACGTTGGAGAAGTTTCCACTGCGCTCGTCAACGTTCGGCGTTAAAAACTAGGAAAAACAACAATACACATACATTGTTGTTGGCGGATAGCTCCCTTTCTTTTCAGCTATTCATGAGGGATTAAATCCATTATCAACAAGGTAACTTTTCCGTCAGATTTTCCTCTTTTTCTCCTGGCTCGCTTCTAACTGGATTGACTTGTACAATACGAAAATGGTTTTTGTTGAAGGGAGCACACGGTCACTCTGTGCTTATGGTTAAACTTTGCTCACTCACTGCCTTTTTCTAGGTTGATGGAACTTTAATGAAGATGGATGATTGTCGAGATTTCATCCAATCATTCTGCGAAATCGCAATTTCACGCCCTGCTAAAACACTTTTCCCATATATCTTTTCTCCAACAAAAGTTGGCAATCCAACACGAACATAGCTTAAATTGAAGTAAAAATTTCTGGAATTTCTAAATCTCACTTCCTCCTCATTCATTCCATTTTTACTGATTTTAGAAGATAATTGTGATTGTGATATGCCTTGTACGTACATCTGTGCGTTACATATTAGCTTTCATGAAGCTGACCCTTGCTCATGGCAGCTATTTTTCCGTGTCTGGGCTCACACTGAGCTAAAAACCCTTTGTTGATTTCATCTTCTATTTGTTACACTTTTCAGTCTCTAACATCCATTTTTTACTGACGGTACCAGTACCCATACGCTCATATTCACAAAAAGCCTTTTGTTGTCTTATAATTTTTAAATACATAAATATCTACTATATATTTTGTGTATATTTGTCTACCTTTGCATACCTGATCTTATAAACCATATCTTTCACATCTTGATTTTGAAGGATAAATATATAATCTCTGTGTAAGAACCAGATTATTGTTGAATATTTATCATATATTCATCTTTTACGCATTAAAATCTATTCCTTCAAGTTCAAACTCAAACTCCACAGCTCCTGCCTCCGAGCTATGGGCATGAATCATAATGTGTAGACTAGTTTTTTGATAAATGAGGTTTTGTGATGTGGAGAAAACAATGTGGGAAAATTTTGCTTCGTGCTACACACCATACCTTTTAAGAAAGCTGTTTCAATGAAGTGAACTCTGACTCCAGAACGGATTCATATACGAAACCAGACACGCATGTAGATTGGAATGAGCACTTCTCGAATACTGAAAAATGCCGGCGAGGAATTTGGTGAGATATGTAACAGGAAAGTATATAGATCGCGAGAAAAATGAAGGAGAATTAAGTGAATAATTGAGACTGCTCACGAAAGTGAATGAGACGGCAGAATTGAATGTATCTGCACAATAAGTATGTACGTTTGGAGCATTAATCCTTTGAAAATTTTCGTAAATTATGCCCTAAATGTTCTCTTTTGATTACTTCATCGTTGAAATTGGAATTGAATATCATTGGATTTCCTGTCAGAACTCAGAAAACGAGAAACAAATTTACAATACGGAATAATTATTATTTAAAAAGCAAAATGTATCCCGCAGTCAAGATTCGGACTTTACCGTGTGGAGTGGACGAGTGGATATGTAGTATCTCTGAAATATAAGAAAAAAGGTGTGCATCGAAAAAGCACGATATGATTTTTTTTGCATTTATGTACGTACATCGTACATATGTACATGATACATAATTCAACGAAAGCAATTCCGTGACAGAACCCAATAAATCCACGTCTGTTTTCATAGAACGGCACGGTTTCTGTTTTTATTGGAATCTCACTTTGACTTATAACTTCATAACCTTTACGATCAATCAACTGGATTGCACGGCGAGAAGCCAGTCATACAAGATTCATTTAATATATTATATTCTTCCCATCACACACATACACATAACGTACCGTTTGGAGAAGCGTCAATCGCGGAACATCACTGAAGGTGCACGATGCAGACACGGATTTTCTTTTTTTACATGATTCTTTCTCACCGTATCGTAAAACAATGAACTATTTAATAAAAAGGGCTGGAATTCAACTTGCTGCGTATCCTTCTGAAGAAAAAAATTCAGCCGAGTTGTAGCGCTCAGCCTGTGTTCATAAAAATGTAGATTTTTTAAAGCTCACGTTGATAAAAATCCATAAGGTTCAGTCAGTACTACATCTTATATGACACACACAAGCTTCTTTTGCCTCTTGGTTGCATGTCAAAATTATATACCCACTGCATTACATTCACGTGCGTGTAAACCCGCATGAGACAGCACGAAGTTGACTTTATGCCGGCGAAATGTCATGATCTCAACGTTTATCAAGTAGGAATGTCAAGTGGTTGTGGTGTGTCTAGATATGTTCAAGTTTTCAACATAAACCTGCTGACTAGTCAAATATCCAGATATTGTTCAACTTTATTGTGGATATGGGCTTGTAAAAAATAACGCTTAACAAGTTGCGCATTATGCTTCGCATCATGCACCATGCATTGATCGTATAATGAATGAGCACGTTCGTGATTATCGTGCCAGTTTCGCTGAGATAAATCCATATAAATGTTCTGTCTAAATACTATCAAGAAAAAAACTCCAAAAAATTATCTGTTGAAACTTTAGAACCGTAATCAGCTTTTTGATCCCCCGTGATAACCCCAACGACAATCTGCGCTGAAGGAAATATTTTTGCCGACAATATTAAATGCCTAATTGATTTTTCCTGTTTGCATTGTTTGATAATCGCATATTGTTGGGAGGAAGATGGTGCTGATCAAAAACAAAAAATCTTTGCGAAAATAAGAAGGTGAAGAGCCATTGTTGATTTGGAACATTGATACGTGATAATGACAAAAGTAGTCATTAAAACTTTTGAAGAAAATAAGGGTGCTTGCACTTTTATGTAAATAAAGGTGAAAGAAAGCAAAACAAAGTGTGTGGAATGAATTGAATTTTGTTTTCAACCATGTTTACTCACATTTGTACATAGTTTCGTTTTATAAAGAGTGTAACAGTAACTGAGCTGCTTTCCATTTTGAAGAAGAATCCTTCAGCGATATTTTTCATGTAGCCTTATTACTTCAGTTTGAAGCAAGTCATCATAATTAAGTCTTGTATATGACAGATAATGATTACGTGAACAAAATCGATGAAATGTATAATAACTTATTCCTTTCCCTACAAATCTCGCAGGTGAAAATTATATGGACTAAATGTAAATTTTTTTGCACTTGAATAAATATCATTTCTGCTCACATTCAGACGGTGGAAATATAAGGATTATAAAAGTAGCAAAAGATTTTTATCTTCAGTCTGGGAATATGCTTTATTACAATGTTATAGACTGTTACAAAAAGTGATCTTTTGGCTCACCTTCCTGTTGTAAGTCTACATCGTATATTTCAGGGGATAATGAGGCCACCTCTATGAAAATAATCAAAGATGAAGACTTCCATTTTTTATGCAAATAAGTGGAAAAAAACTTGAACAAATTTACCCAAAAAGTTGAAAGACACAACACGATATATTATATGTTTATTAGACAAGACATTATTTTCAATAACGAGATCTCTTCTCTCGTCGTAAGAGTAGACAAGTTGCGAACAACAGTAGCATAATATCCTTATAAAAAATGAGATGTGTGTAGAAGAGAACTGAATATCATATATATATAAAAATGTGAATGTTTTCGTCCGAAATTGTAACCAGTGCGAGAGCATATAATTATGAAGTTTTTATTTTTCTTCGCAAAACAACCGATCTCGTCTTTTGGACGAAGAAGGATCCTTATACCTGATTGTGATTGCCTGATGTGACATGTCCTCTCAAGATGACTGTCTTGCCAAAGATAACTCATTCATCTTGAACACACTTTGCAGAAGAGGTAAAGATACCGCAGTCACCGTTTATCATCGTTTTTGATTCTTATCTTGATATGAATCACATATACTTGTCCTTACCACATTTTCTACTCTTGACAAAAAAGTTCATATAAATTTTAAGTTGTTTGTTTTCCTCTGCACTGCAAAACACCTTTTCTCTCTCAATTTATCGTAATCTGCATGGAGTAGACGGAGAGGATAGCGATCTCTAATAACACACTTTTCACTTTGGTGTACGAAATTTAGGTGTGTTGGTAAATATAAAATGTCGCTGAGTCTGCGGTCATGAGACATATACACATAACAAATGGTTGCAAATTTTTAACTACAGATATTTATTAAGGCAAATTAATGAAAGTTTCTTGAAATTACATGCTGCTGACATTAAACATTGCCTGATTGCCTTATTTTAACACTTTCAGAAAGCTCAACCAAGAAATTTTGTGAATGAATGAACTTTGGTCAAGATATTATTAATTTCTCGGTCGGTTGGAACTTGCTTCTGGTTCTGTGTCATTATTTTATCATGTACACATTTAAGCCGAGCTACTCGATTTACCGTATAGCTAAACTCATGCCGTAAACATTTGGAATTCGCAGTGAAAATCAGGATTCCTTTTTTTTGCATATCAAGTAGGTTTGCACCCTACCCTTGTCATAATTCATACTTAAAGCTCCATCAAACAGTTGTCGTAAAAAGTTCAAAAAAATGTAGTAACACATGTACACAACTATTCATAATATGACATGGGGTACGGTTTGGTAAACATGAGCAGAGCACAAGGCAAAATATCTGCTTAACATATTCAGATGATGATAAGAAAACCAGTAGAGGAAATCCCAAATGTATTATTACAGAGACTATTTATCAGAACAGAAGGCAAGGTTCATCATGCCATCGCATCTTCTCTAACAACTTTTTTGTGTAAAAAGAATTCGATACCTTACGCTCCCCAAGTGTGTGTCCCATTAGTAGTCATCTGCATTCCACACGTTGTCTCCCTATATCAATAATTTTTTGGATATTAGGTGATACTTAATGACATATTTCAACCCTTTAAACATCTTTGCACTGCATGCCATGCCGCTGCTGAGCTACGACTTCGGAAATCTATACCACCACCAAGCAAACAAGTATACATTGTTTCGATATATAGATTTTCTCTGAATGAATGAAAGTGGAATTTTACAAAAGAGAAGATTATTGGTAGAAACGTGTTCATACGTTTAGCGATCTTCAAATGAACGGTATATCTACGTTGACGAACTTCTCATCCGTCTTTCTTCACAAAACAGTGAATAATTGTCAATAAACTCGCTTTTTCTTAATATTCTGCTCCTTCCTGACCCAGAATTATACGAAGTCGTGTAGGCTTACATATGAAATTCTAACCGCTCGTCAAACAAAAATGATTATGCCCATATTATCCCGGCGTAGATTGGTAAGGTCAAAATAGCAGAGAGGGAAGGAGACAGGTATACGTTTGGGCCAATCCTAAAATCATGACAGACGATATAGAAAAGGCTGAGAAAAGTTTTCAAATCCATTCGAAATTTTTTTTGGAGATGATCCTCAATTGAGCTCCACCTGTAAATTTTTTTTGAGAAAAAAAAGTGCTCTCGAATTGGTAAATGGATGGGAATGCTATATAGCCTTTTGTTGCTGTCAGTATCGTCACGTCCTACATCTCTTCCGAAATTTGAAAACCACGACTAGAGTAAATATTCTTACAGCGCGTATGTGTATTCGTATAAGTACTTATGACAAGCTTTCATCGGACAAGTGTGTATGACTCTTGACGAAATAGAAATGTAACCACCACGTCAGAGGAAATAAATGCAGATATTTATATCAATATTAGTCAGAGTAGCGAGAGAGTAGTGAAATGTTCTCTCTCTCTCTCAAGTCAATTCAAAACGCTAGCAATTTATGCTGAGAAAATTAAGTATGCACGCCTGCAACTTAAGAATTCCTTGTTGTTCCCTCTTGCACACACATTTGTTTGACGTGTCTTGTCTGTTCCTTTGGCTCATAGTATATTACATTGTTGTTGACAAGGGTTCAGCAATTTATGATCTAGAGGCGGGGTAATAAACAGACACTACTAATAACATGGGAAGAGTGTGAAAAGTATAATTGAACCCTGTTGCAAAAAGAGATTATGATGGCATCTCTCCTCCATACTATATGCATATATTCACAGAGTATATAAAAAAGTGATAGTAGTTAGTATAAATTGTTTTGTTCGCAAACTCAAAGTGAGTTATGTACCTACGGAAAGTGTGTTATTCTGCGAAAAGTGAAGTACGAATAAAATACATAATTTTTTACAGTTATACAAATGAATCATAAGCGCGAGCGGTTTTATTCGGTCAAAGTGGATAACATTTAGACACGAAATATGTTTGAGCCTAAATATTGTGCCAACTGATTTCCAAGAAGACACGCTTTTTCCACCTTTTTATGCGATATACATACATGCATTTGTAGTAAAAAAATATATTCAAGATGTGATATATGCTCGGATATGCTCAAGACGAAGACGTGAAGTGTGGCTCATTCCCTTGAATGACATGCTGAGTTCATTATACACTTTTTTGGTCGATGCTATTATTACCATCATTATGTTACGCGTCTTCACTCTTCACTGCTATCATCTTCACAATTTTTTCTCCTCTTCATCTCAATGCTCTCTGACAGCTATTGTATTTGCTGCAGACTATTGCTGAATTTTAATTTTGATACCTTTCATACAGCTTATGCGTAATGACTTTGTTGAAAATTTTTATTGCAAAATGTTTGGAATCTGTGACCCCTGCTGTGGGACAATATTCAGCAGCATATTATCAGAGAAAAAGGGAATCTGTCAAATACTGTAGCCTTGTGGATTGGCCACGTTCCACTATATATCTGACTTGGCTCCTTGATTGAAATGATAGGAAGACAAAAAGTCGAAGCATCGCTTTTTTAGGACTTTAGAAACAAACGCAAAAGTCTAAAGGCTTTCCCACTCTCATCATTGGACCGTAGCTGCGCGTACATATTATTTCGAGTGCACGACTACAGCTTTTAATGGGAATGGACAGAAGGATGTGTTGATGTGAAAAATAAACGGCTGCTTGCTGCGTTAAATATGAGTTGGAGGTGATTTTTTGACGTTTTCATGATGAGAAAAGCTCATGTGTATTTGGGTTTTTTATTAATGCCATCAGACATCATATAGTTCCACCACTTGAATACCTAATGCAAAAAAATTGTAATCATTTTAATTGGTGATGGGAAGTCAATTAAACTAATGATATATTTATGACTTTGCCAATGTATTCATCATAATCGTGACGCATGACGTATGCATATACCTTTTGTGAATATGATACCTTGTTGAAATAGTATAACAAAATCAAATCACCAGCAGAAGTATGCACATTCTGACTATATGATTTCAATACTGAGGTGAGAATATTTGGACATGGTAAAAGTAGATGGCTCAATTTTTATGTTAATTTGAGAAGCATGATTTAGTCTCTCATCAAAAATATCTCCTACTTTTATGGATGGCACAAAGAATGAAAGTAAATGACAAGCAAGCACTCTAGCACATATATAGCACTGTTGATATGCTATATATTTTTTGTGCAAATATATCACGTCTCGTTTGTTATCTTATATCAATCTGACGCGAGAATCTGTGAATTTTGACTGAAAATTAATTGACATATTTTCATTCTTTTAAGGTAACAGTGTCTCAGCCACTATATTTGCAGACTCTTCAGACAATCATGTCATCAAATACAACATATCACATAAAATCTAGGCAGTTTGAATTGATTGAAGGTTTCTCGACAGCGTTCGTAGCACTGAGTACCTCTGACTGTAGGATGGAGAAGGTGCGTTCACACCTTTGATGCAAGAAGGATCTTGTCTTGTGCACGCATTTGAATGTTCTCCAATAGGTGGCCTGACGTAAGTTCTTTGTTCTTTGTTGGTTCTCGCTGGTTCCTTTTCGTTTGTCGGCTGTACAATTGTGTAGGTGACAGCTTGGTTAAAAGCATTTTTTGTGCTAGCTTTTGCTTATACGAACAGTTAAGGTGTATGCATACCAGTAGCAGTGTACTAGTACACAAGTAATGAGGCAAATTCCAATTTGTTTCGTAATTTAGTTCGCATAGTCAACTTGCTACATCGACTTCATCATAACTTTTGCTAAAGTCTGTAGTTCGATTCTTCGATTTTTGTGAAATAGCATGTTATTCGATTTTCCGTAAGTCACAGTCCAGTGGGCAATGAGATGATTTCACCAAGTCGCAGTTTATTGTGGGTCACATGCATTCCATCATTTATGTATGAAGAAGCAGCTGGATTGCACTTTCAACATTGGTACGGCACCTTTACTCACACGCTTGAATGGATGCCTTTGCTTCTCTTCCTCCTTTCTTTCGTTTTCTTAGCTCAGACTCTCAAAGCCGAACACAATTTGCACAAAGCACGGTTCAGATTTCTACAGAAATGTAATTCAACAACAAGAAAAAAAGAAAACAGTTTTCTCTTCAGCGAAACTCCGTGCCGCCGGTAAGTCAACTCTGGTATTACGCAAGACATTCATGTAAATTCCAAAGATTATTGAGAATACCACGCTTTATATACTCCGTTACTCAAGGGAATACTGTAAATCTTTGTCGACGTACGTAAGACTGGACGACTGGAAACTGGAACTGGGCTTTTCCATCCGTGCTTCACCACATCCCACATATTTGAATTCCCAGAACTACTCAGACCGATCGGTCAATGATACATGCATTTATGTATCCGAAATATATGTGCCTACATGTCTGGATATCTAAAATACTCGCTCTTCATCTGCTATTGCAAAAAACCAAGTTGGTATGAGATGCAGTAAGCTTTTTCTAGGCCATTCGCCCTAAACACGATCCACAAAATTCCAATCGAAGATAGGCATGTTCAGGAATTTTTGTCACCCGTTCCGTGAATTAAATGCAATGTGTGTTGTGTTGTGTATGGACGCGTTCCGCATTTTCTCATGTGTCGTTCGTATGGCTTCAAACTCCATAGGTCTTCGGATCTACTACGCTGCTCACACGGTAAACGCTTTTCACTCAAACGGGATCAATACTTTAATGTAACGATGCCAGGAACGAAAATGAGGCCTTATATGAGTTTCAACACAATCATAGTCACATCATTACAGGTTTTCTAGCGGAGAATTTGCTGGATTTTGTTTGAAGTCGATTGTCGATACTCGAAGTATGGCTATTGTTCGGCGAGGGAGTACATTGACTGTTTTCAGCTTTTGATGGCATGAATCAAACCCAGATCTTTTTCCATTCATTTCCTTCAATCACGGCGTCGTAGACGGTCGGCATTCTTTGCAAAGATAATAGAAGTATGGAACTTTTCCTCCTCTCCTTAATTGTGTTGATATCATCCAAGGAAAGAAAGCGATAGTGACATTCCAACATGCATGACTATTTGTATGCATGCTTCATGAACATTACACGAGTAAATTGGGAATAATTTCGCTGTTAATTTGCTAATTGCCTGTGATATTAAACGGATTATATTGACTTGAATGTGAGTGAGTATTGCGTACATCGAAGTTTCTTTCTATACAGACCTCAATAGATCCGAATCCGAGAAGAGCATATTTGTGCTTTTGTACCTGAGCTGAGTGGAATTCCTTTTCGTCAGACTATAGCTCAACAAGGCATACACCACTTAATACGCAGTTCTTTTTCACACATTTGACTAATAGCTTTTCAGCATATTGTCACCTATCGACATACAAGTTGTTACAAAACACACACTTTCTCAAGGCCAATGAAACGCACAAGTGAGACCGTGGTGGACCCAATCATGAACTACAGGCGTCTCCGTCAACGTTCCATTTCATACAAACGAAAACGAAAATGCATATCAAAATGAATGTTTCTCGCTATTGTAGTTCTGGCTAGGTATGTCGAACTTTCATTTTTAGCAAGTTTTTTTTCAAACGTAACTCTCAGAGGAGGAAGCACTAAAACTACGCAATATGATTGAAAACTGGCTTATTACACGCAGTGCTGTTCGGGAGCGGAGCTGTTTTTTGTTAAATTTTTGAAATTGAAATTCACCTGCACTTCTGGCATAGCGAATATAGCCGTTACAATGGATATGTGACTCTACTACAGGATTACCTTGCTATTTGAGATCAATAACAAGCAACAAACACTCCACCGTGTGTCTCTGCACACGGAAAGCCAAGCCACTTCGTAATGATAAAAAATTCAGTTTCGAGAAAATCTAAAATTGGATAGAAGAAAAGGTGTTCAGCATTCACCTTAATTTTAACATCAATTTCGAAAAAATCATTTTGTGCTCATACACAAGCAAACCCATGGGGAAGCTTTCCCTACTCCCTGTGTGTCTAGCTTATACATATTTGTAGAGATTTTTCCGTCACTTTCTCCCCTAAATACTACTACTGGGATGATGTAACAGCAGCGGCTGTATGCCATCTGCTTTCCAAGAGGACTCTTGGAAACAAAATTGTCATCATCCTGAGAGCGCCTCATACTTGTCAAGCATTCCTGTTTACTTTCAAGTCCCTCCAATAATACCATTGCTTGAGGGAAGGAACTGTCAACTGCAGCGTCGACTTTCACAGTTGCAATTTCAGCGGAGGAGACGGGGAGAGCCTCTTAATAAAAAAAGATGGAGGGGATTTTCTCTTCTTTTACCATCAATGGTGGATGTTTATGCTGTGTGTGTATACCTAATATATGCATGCTCCAGTTTAGATTTCACCTGAGCGGGAGGCAATATCACATTAACTTGTGAGATGCGGATCGTTCATAAGAAGAGGAAATAAGATTTCTATTCTTGTATTACGACCATGACTCACGGACAGTTGTCACGTCTCGCAAGTCAACCTGAGAGTCAGTTTCATATATGAAACATGGTATATTTTTTTCCTGTGATATGTAGAACATTATGTGTGGGTTGTACGTATCAGATTCTCTATGGTACATGTATGAACAAAATACATATACTAGCTTTAAACAGGCTTGGAAAAGCAACAGAGAAAGCTACTTGAAAAAATTCAATAAACCAAAGCTAAAGCTGAGAGTGAAAAATGTGGACATTAAAATGGTATCACGGATATTTGTGTCAACTAAAAACTTTTGGTCTCTTTTCGCTAGGGAAAAAGAGATATGATGCGCGTGAATTTGTTTCGCACACAAAGGACAACAGTTTTTATAGGTAGGCACCTGAGGAAAGCATATATGCATGATGGAATATGGGGACAGGCAGCAGCAGCAGCAGCACATGTCGTGTGCTCTTCAAGTTGTGCTTGAGAGGTTGTGACGAGTCGTTTATGGAGAGTCATAAATGCTTGCTAACCCGTATTCGGCGATTTTTTTCTAACGTCTTTCTTTATTACACGGCCATACTCATACTATTACAGTCAACATCATATACATCGCAGAGGGACGACGAGGAAAAAAGAGAATGACATGCGATGCGAATGTTGTATTATAAGAGCTTCCAGCTATACTAACCTAAAAAGGTGAAATTCGTAATAATGAAAAATAGTCACGGGCCTTGGAATTCACTCGAATTAAAAATGAGCTCCAGAAGCGCATTCACAACTCTGTCATAAAGTTTTTATGTGGAAGTTGGGAAGGCGTGCTGGACTTTATACCAAACTCTCATCGCTAAAATCCTTCTGTTTTTTTAAGTTGAGAAAGACAAGGAAGACACCCATAATATGTGGTTCTGTAAGGTGTAATTTAAGTAATTATCCCTTTAATTGTTTTGATAATTCTTTGCATTATGATGATTGCTCGTATTTATACAGCAATTTTGTGATTTCGACCTGTGTGCCCCAGCGGTGTTGTAGTATATTTTCCATGTGAGGAACAGCTAACCTCTCTTCAATCCAATTTTTTTGGGGGGAGGGTTGGTTTGGGTTAAAATCGTTTTATTTTGTTTGGTTGGAAAAGTTTGCAATTCATACAAGGACAACACTGCTGTTTTAATAAGTAGCTTCATTTCTGCCTTGAAGAATCAACGACAGCGTCATCAACGAAAATGTCCGAAAGAAAAGTAAACTCGGCATTCCGGATTTCATCACAGAATTTAATTTTTTCGCATTATCTCTTCTCTTTGTTGCGTTTTTGGTATTCTTTCACAATAACCTTTATTCAAAAAGGCTTGTTAGTGAAATAACAGAAAAAAACGTTAGTATTTAGTGGTCCTGATGCTCATTTTACCCAAGGCCCAAGGTTTTACTGTACTTTTTTCTCTTTTTTTTTGCTAGAAAAAATTGGACTTCGAAAAAGTCAAAGACACTCTTGGATAAGATGTCAAACAAGCAGCTGCTGGGCTCTTCACTCCATAGAGCTCTCAAAGTTCAAGAAGTCTGTTGCTGCCTTTTGTGCCGTTATTACAATATCAGTGGTATTGCACAGAAAAAAAGAGACGGGGACCCAAAAAAAAGTCGCACTAAACACTAAAACTTGTATGAGCACGAGTATATGCAGACACAATTTTTGTGCAACTTCATGCTTTCCTAAACTCCCAAGTCGCTTGCGTTTAACAGGGAGCTTCTAGTGTGTTTGCGCTTCAGTACCATATTACTAAAACTCCGACGAAATACCAAGACATGGACATGCTCTTCTTCTTCTTTTTTATATGGAGTAACTACAATACTCATTTCTCAGCTCTCCATACTCGCAAAACTTTGCAACTTGCAACGTTTAGCAGCGAAACGCGTCCACCAGGTTGTTTTCCGCTGTATAATGCAAGAAGAAGCAAGCAAGTGAGCGAGCACACGAAGAATTTCATGCTTTCCCCTTGTTCCGACTCGTTTGTACGTAAAGAGTATAATGTAGTCGAGCTAGAGAGATTCTTTGTGAGATAGTTTCGCTATGGCTGCCTCAACCTCAACACTCCGTTTCCAGCAGCAGACACACTGGCTTGGCTTTGGCCTGACTATACTACTAGCTTGACACATACCATCTTACTCCACTTCAAACCGTGGATTTCTCTCAGTTATGAGCCCAACTGTGCCTCTGTCAAAACCACTCTGGTTTTCCTCCGTCTGTCTTCGTTTTATTCGAGAAAAACTTGCTCCTTCTTATTACCTTTAGTGTACATACTTTGTTCTCTCTCTCTCTCTCTCAAGCTATCTGTCTCTCTTTCTCTCAGATATAAACACTTTTATTGTTCCATTTTCATAAACACCACCACAAGAAGACTGAGTGAATGACTCATTCTTCTCAATAAATCAGTGCTTGCGACAGGAGCATAGTGACAGTTTCGATCTACTATATTTTTTAAACAATGATAAATCCAATCAATTCCTTCTTTCCTTCCAGCGCTTCTTGGAATTCTCCCGATTGTCATTTTTTCTACTAAACTTCTAATTGCGGTTGACGTGTGTGGGTTGTCAAATTTTAGCCGTGGAGTTGTATACTTTTAAGAGTAGCAGAGTGACTTGTGAGATAATTTGTTGACGAGTTACATTCTTCATGAATCTAAAATGCGTGGAAACTTGCGGAGAATTTTAGAGAGAGGAAGAGAAGAGAGCGACAATGATTTGTCTTTCAGTTCCTCGATTTTTTCCACAAAGTGCTTGCTTTGAGATTGGTGTTGTGAAATTATGGTGACTTTGCTGTGCCACATTTATCAACAAGAAATGTCACACAAAAATAGCAACTAGCTCATAGATTTTCTTCTGTTGTGGTAAGCAGCTCGAAACTAATTTTGATTACGTCACACATTTCCTCCCCCGGAAGAATCCGATTTCCATTGAATTAAGGAGATCCAGGGGAGATCATACACATAAGTTGGTTAGATCATTAGTGAACTTGGAGTTAGTGAAGATAGTAATATGCGCTTCCGTTTTGCATAGGGGCATTTGCGTGAGGAAGGTTTTGGAACTTGATGGTGAAAAAAGAATGCGTAGGTTTGCAAAAGTTTTTCAAAAATAGTTTGACGAAAAACTTATAATTCTCTTGTGTGCATCACTGAATTCTTAGAAATTCTATCAAACCACGCAAGCAACTTTATTTTATAAAACAAGATCCAAAAATATATTACAACAAACAATATAGTTTGTTTGAAAATGTGACCAACGGAAGTGATGAGGAACTGGTATCTTGCAAAGTAGAGGAGTCTATTCTTATTTTGCCAATTTCGTAGTTCAATGAGTCACTAGTGACTTTTACGTACAGTAAACCTTTCAATATCATCGTCATAATGATGGAAGCTCCACTCTGGGAGAAAAGTCAACTACAACTTTTTTATGTCAGAATGGAAAATTTATTAAAGAGTTTTTCATTCCGTAATGTAAACTGCCATATTAATACCTCATAAAAGGGTGATTCATGAAAATTGGAAGATCTCGTTGGTTTATGTATTGTACTTTACACACGTATACGCTTACATCCATCTGCATACAAGGACTAAAAAATTACATCACAAAAATAGAAAAGCTGAATGAGCACAATAAAAAAGTTTCATATTATATTTTTCCCTTCCATTATATTTCGCCTCCGAGTTATTGTGCTATTGTCGCACATCACAACTGCCAATCACCGTCAATACTCAAGAATATTCTTGTTTTTCATAAAAGTTCTATATGGATTCCACCATTATGCTGCTATACGATGTCAGAAAAATCTTTCATGAAAATACATTCAATTCAATATGGAAACTTTTTTTTGTCAAAACATACGTTTTTGTGTTGAATGCTCATCGCTTATTTTTCACTAAAAACTTATAATGATCCAAGCCACAGTATGGTGGCATTATATTAGGACATAAAGTAAATTAGGCCAGAGTACATTTCCAAAAAAAAAATTCAGATTGCGTTACATGTGTCTCTTGACGGCTCCTTCGTATTCCACCGCTATCGCCATAATCTCCGTCATCTTCTCAAGTTAACTCATTACAAATACAATGATTAGTATGCACACAAAGAAGCTTAGATATATATACTAACCTAAGTTAGTTGAGGCTCGTTGAGGCTCGTTGTCTCAACGTTAGTTGAGTCGTTGTTGATGTAGATTTCTACGACAGCAAAAAAAGTGGTGGGTGGATGGTAAGTGAGTGAAGGAAAGATAGGGAGTGAGAAAAAACCCGAGTGTGAAAGAGAAGACATTTCCCGAAAGGAAAAGAGATCGTATACGAGAAAACTGCTCTATATATGCTCCATATATATCCTCATGAGTTTCAACAAGATATCAAAACAAACAAATCAGCTCTTTTCTAGTCGAACATAACAACTTCTTCGTCTTCCGTGTGGTCTCCGGAGATTTGCAACACAATCATCTACATAGAGGCGAAAGAACGATAGCAGTTGAAGTGTGTTGAACAGGGTTATTTCCTCTTCTGACTATCGACAAATGTTGAATTTAGCTGGGCTGGAACTGTTTTGAATACTGCGCAACAAAAAAACTTATAAATATAGCAGAAGCACTACTACTCGCACATGTATGCATATATCAAAGAATTATACTCCCACAGCCAGGAATGCTAATCCGAAAATTACTCCTTTTTTATTAATGACACATGCCCAATAAAAGATGGAATACTTATGTTAGGAGGAACAGGTCTTTATTTTATATTCATTTTTCACATGCTTAAGCATTATTTACAGCTCTCATTTATCTCTACACAAAGGAGTTGAGCAGATGAGAGAATTTTTGTAGGTGATAATATTTCTCTTACTGATCCCAGCTTTTTTTAACAATCTCATCAGATGCTGGTTCTGGTTCTGGTTGTAAAAGTAGAATCATCATGAAAAATGGTTGGAGGAGACCTAGAGTTTAGTCTTCGTATCTGTCAGAGGTTTTTTCAAAGCTGGTGGGGTAGGAAGTAGGAAGACAGCTCCACTGTATTAATGCTTGATTACGTTCCGCTTCCCGGAACATTTTTTTTCGGCAACACTAGATGAGGAGCCGGAAAAAATCTGCTGGAGAGAGGAAAGAAAGGGAGAGAAAAGATCGGGTGTGAAGTGTAATTAGCGGGGGGGAAATCACCCGCAGCTACAACTATTTTTGTAACCAAGAAAATCATATCCGGACCAGAGGTTCCCTTGATCGTTATACACAAAAAAAGAAAATTGGGCCAAACCAGCAGAAGCTAAATAGTATTTTTCTAACTTAAAGTCATACCATCATTATCGTTATCATCAACTCTACCGCAGCCTTCCTAATCATCATTACTAAAAAAAAGCTGTACATAATGTAGTAGTTTTTTACTTCAGGCCTGTCTGGTGTAGAGAAATCGATTTGTGCCTTTCTCAAAGTAGAAATTGTTGAACTTCGTTTCACCACAACTGTGTGGATTGTGGAATGGACATGTTTCCAGGTTAGATATCCGTTTACCATTAGTTTGACGGGGAAACGTTTTGTGAGTTGAAGTTAACTCTCCTCTCTGGTGTCTGGTCTTACGGTTAGTGTGATGTGGCAGTGGCACATAGAGAGAAAGTTGACGAACTAAAGGTGTAAAAAAGGAAAAGTCGATCGAGTCAAAAGGAGGAAGCTGCGTAGCAAGAGTCTCAATGTCTCCCCATTTGTGTGTTTTCCTTCA
Organism: Heteromurus nitidus; assembly: GCA_034687055.1. Taxonomy (NCBI): domain Eukaryota; kingdom Metazoa; phylum Arthropoda; class Collembola; order Entomobryomorpha; family Entomobryidae; genus Heteromurus; species Heteromurus nitidus. The sequence goes on along the minus strand of JAQFZW010000138.1, from coordinate 28,173 downwards.
CGAAAGAGAAAGAAAATACTCGATTATCCGTGTATTTGATGGTTTTCTTTGATCACTGTATGTGTGCTTTTGCTTTGCTCTTCTAGGTAAAAGGGAAAGGGAATTAAAGTTTCGTTGGTCCAAAAAGCGCATATCCATGAGAAAGGAAAACTAAGATGATGAAGACGACAAGATTCCAACTTCTGAAACATGTCTGAATGACAAGGATCGGTTTTCACTTACAACTTTACATACGTCTTACATAACAGGCCGCTTCCCGCAACCAGAACCAGGCAAGAGAGTGAAAGTGAGAGAGAGGTCAATAGTATAAAAATGTGAGGAAGGTAAGGAAACGCGAGTGGTGTGTAGGGTCGCAAGGATTCTCTGAGATCTAAAACGAGTTGAAATGTTGAAAAGGAATAAGATATGAACTTACAATCATTTAAGTGGAATGAAGGTGTCTTTAATGGGATGATTAACGATCTCAACCGTGAGGATATAGGGAGAGAGTGAGTGAGTGGCAAGCTCAGAGAAGTTAGTGCGGTTGTCTAAACAGAACTCGGAGAGAGAACAAAACTAGCTTTTGCCCGAGCGCGTCAAAAAATTATTTCGTTTTCGGAGAAATGAATGCAAACCTCTCTCTGCAATGTTATTATGTATCGTATTCAGACAAGAGATACGAATGACGCCATTATCACCATGCCTGGAGGCTGACTACGACATCAATAACGCAGTAGCGGAACGTGAATACACACAACACTTATATTATTATAGAAGAGAAACGAAGAGCAACTACCAGCCACCAACAGTCGTCGTTTTTTAGACTGACGCCTTTCTGCAACCCTTTGAAGAACTCCTCTGCTGATTACGAGAAGATTTCATTACAAAGACGCTTTTAATAATGAATGAGAGAAAAACATTGAAAGGAGAGGTTGGTTGGACTTGAATGAGCAGCAGCGTTTCTCTGCTATACATCGTCAACCAGGCATATAACATCTTCACTCTGTGTGCTATAGTGTATTCGCATATATATGCGTTCCAAAAAGTTTAGCCGTTGCTTCTTCAACCACGCTCTTCACTCTTCCAAAACTATACAGACAAGAAGCTTCATGTCAAACTTGTACCATTATAAAGCAATCTACATCATCGCAACATCGTCATCATCATCGCCAAACAAAAAACCATCATCATGTAAACAGTGAACAATAAAAAATGACAATGATTTTCAGAATTTTTTTTCTATGAAACTTGCAATTATTTTGAAGGAGAGTGCAAACTGTGATGGAGTTACTTGAACAAAAGTGATTTGTAGAAAAGAAGAAAAAATTAAGACTTCAACTCTCATTAACAAGTTAAATTTTCAATTTTCTTCGAATGTCTGTCCTTGGTACATCCTAACGGGAACTGGAAACGAGGAGCTTCCTCAGAGCAGGAATCGCCCCAAGATATGTACAAAGCAGGCACCAAGATGAATGAGACCGATCTCGAGTGGTATGTTGTTGTGCTCTAAAACGCACTCAAATATTTTATTTCGTCGCGGCTCGTATTTTATATGATGAAAAAAATATATTTCCGAGCATTTGTACATAATATGGTTGAAAATTCTACGACCTACGTCTACGTGTATAATGTGTTTCAGATGTAATTAATGAGGCACACGTAGCCAGGAATGTTATGTATATTTCACCACCGAGATTTCTACCATGGTCGGACGGAGCTCGCCATAGGGAAACTATAAACTCCCCGTCTTACAGTAAATAATAGTTTAGAGAATATTCGAATACGAGCTGTAGGGAATTGCAAAACGTTATAGGAAAATCAAATATAAAAGTGAAACCAATCTGTTCTTCTTGGCTTCTTCACACTAAACGACGGAACATTATTGATTAGAGAATTGCAACAACTCACCAATTCTGCTCTTTCGTAATTATTTGCAGGAATATATAAGCCAATGAGTGAAATCGTAAAATAAAGTTGGCAGATTAGCAGTTGTTGGAGGAGTAGGCTGAAAGTAGCTATATTATTTGGCAAATTCACATCAAAACATGAAAATCCGCTTACCTCCAAATACTCCCTTTGTAAATGTAGAGAGAGATATATGCGAAAACGAAGTAATTTCAACTTATTAAGCTTTAGCTTCACAACCACAATCTCCTCTATCCCAGAGAAAGACTCATTATTCATTAATAACTCAACCAAGAAAGATCCATTCTACGGTATTAGTCAAGGCTGAATGAATCTCGGTATTGGGCTCTCTGCATTTCGCTGGATAACTAATTTACTCATGCACGTACTCCCACACAGACGAATGATCTGCTCTACTTATATAACTTTGTTGAAATTAGTATCATGAAAAACATTATTATATTGCCTTTCTCTGTGTGTAAGCTTAGCTTGCGGCATTATTATATTGCTGAATTCGCTTCCATCTCTTCTAACTCCATTTTTTGTAATTGAATTTTGTCCAGGTTTACCCTTGTCACAACGAGGTTTTCCACGTAAGAAAAATTTACACCTGATACCTCGAATCCCCGTCATGTCAGAGGAACGTGGGAAATGTATAAAAAATCTTACCAAACAATGCACACTGACAGCTGTGTACTTTTGTGTACAGAGTGTTCCCCCTCTGTTATTTTACTGTATTTTCATATGGAAAAAGTAAAGAAGCCCGTGTAATCCAACGCGTTTCTCGAGAAAGAGAAAGAAGGAAAAAGTAGGATAATAATGCTACACTGAAAAAAAGAAAGTAAACGTAGAGTAAGAGTATGGACACCCACCTGTTCAGCCTTTTCATTTTCTTACCTTACACAACTTTTATCCACTTAAAGCACACACACACACACACACACTCGCATAATATAAAGTACATGTTTGTGTTTTCTATGTTTGCATGTCAAATGTACGTGCACACAAACGAAAAGGGGTTCCGAATAATGGAGTCTGTGCATGGTTGAACATAAAAAAGCGTTCCACAAGTCTTTCTATATGATATACGTACAGATAGACATTTGCACATTTAGGTATCTACCGTGAATGATGCTGTTTGTCACAAACAGAAAAATATATCTATGTTTAGTGTATGTAGGTGTATGACCTTATTCTTCAAATGTGTGCCGTCTTGTAGTATGTAGGATCTCGTTTCTCTTTCATGTTTGTCGTCCTGTGCAATATCTTACTTATTAAAGTAGAAAGCATCCTTTCATGTTATGATTAACAACTAATTCTTCATAGAGATCGCAAGTTAACTGGAGACTCACACATTCATATTCCTGACACATTCCGAGTATCATAACACTTCATCTTTCATATATGCGTACTTCAAACATTTCTTTACAGGTTGGCTGAAAGAAATTCGTGAGAATAAGAAAAGTTTAGTCTTTTTGTATATATCCACAATATTGTGTTCAGTTCAAATGATATAAGTATAAAGGTTATTATTTTGTTACACGTTATCTTCATCACTTGTCATTAAAGTTATGATCGTTTGAAGCCTATAACCACTTTATAAGACCAACGGCATTATTGGTTCATATATAGCTTTTTTTATTCCTGAAGTGGAGATGCACTTTTTTTAGGCATTCAGGTTCAGTCCATGCTTCTTACACCGCGGTCGCCCGTTCCAACCAGTATTGCACACTTGGGGAACTTTAACCCACTATTATGTGGCCTATCTTCAAAACTTTATAATCCAGGATGTTGTTAAAAATTGTATCCCACGAAATAACAATAACTGCGTGAAGTGCGCATATAAGCATCTACGTCCCTCTAAAGAATCAAAACGTAGAGAATGTTATCAGCTTCATAGTGGAAACTTTTCCTGCGTTCACAATTACTTCAAAGAAATGTAGCATTTAGCAGACAACCACGTCAGACTTTTGACCTACGTGGACTTATAGAAACTCCAAAATAGTCAAGTATTGCATTCTCAGTAAACGCTGAATACAATATGGAAGGATTGTAAGTAGTTTTGAGGTCGTTCATACATTTAGCATCATCGATGCACAATCTACTGTTTCGTATTCATGCAATATTCCTGATTTTTTATTGGAGCTAGGTCGGAATTACGTAGGTTCTAGTGTGCATTACAGAATTACATTTATACGTCAATGAATTCGAATATCGTGAAATATTGATCACATTGATACTTCACAAGTGTAATCCGTCCAGTGTCTGATATTGTTTGGGGGTAGAAACGCACACACGTCCACTTTCATCCTCGAGGTACACTGCACATGGAATTACACACATGCATGCATATTTATGTAGGTATGTCCATGTCCATTATGAATCGGCACGCTCGCTCCTGCCATTAAGTTCTCTGCAAACCAAAGGAATGGGAGATAGTGAGAGTGCCTTTGGTAAATTCCCTCAAAGCGAATGTTGCATGTGTGAGTGTGTGTCCATGTCCACTGACGCTGGATAAAAGTAGAAACGGCAGCAGCTATCTATCACAACAGAAAAAATGTTGAAATTGCGTGGAACACTCGCTCTCCCTGATGTATTCATCAATACCACTTTGTTTTACATAACATACGCAACATTACGTGTGTACAATGTCCATTATTCATGACTACGATGTGTGCTTTACGATATTGATTGGAAATGTCATAAAAAATGCATAGTAAATGTGCATGTCATTCAGCATTTATATGTATCTTGGGGGAAGAGAAACTCGGCGAGAAAAAACGGGAGTACACTCAATGCTGCTGCAGCAACACGTTTGCCGAAGTAATGTGTCTCCGTCCATTATCGTAATAATTATAGACGATGACAAAGTCAAAGATAGGATTTCATGCTTGCATTCTCATTTATTTCGTTATTATCGTCTACAGACTGAAATAGATTATCTAAACAGGAAATTATGACATTCAATGGGGCATTGTGTCTGGAATTATACAGCAACTCTGGGAAGCACATTGCAAAAAGACTCCCCTCTTGAGATTAACATTTTAATGTTTCTATACAATAAAAATTAATGTTTGCTCATGTTGAGGAAAGAACGATTATTCTAGGAATATGCCATTTATTTTCTCGTGTGACTTTGTGCGTATGTGGATATACGAGCAGAATCGCATCTAACATAACATGCACCGAATGTTGGTTTTGTGCAATCCTCAAAATATGTAACACACTTCTTGAGCGTAGCATGGATATATTGACCTTCCGATAAACTAACCCTAATTTATTTTCATGATGACATTAGATATTTTTAATCCGTTTAAAAATGTTACTTATTCGTTTTACGACAACTTTTTCAAGGTGACGAAGATCAATCTTATCTGCGTGGTACGGGATTCAGACAGCCTTGACTCTTGACAATCGCTAATGCTAATGCTTTAGAAAGTAAAAAATAACATCATCATCTATTAAATAGTTTACAAAGTAGGTCCACGACAATAATGAAGGCGTGATAACAAAATGCCAAAAGATGACCAGCTTCAATTCAATTGCAAGCCAAGATCATTAGAATTAACCCAGATTCAGAACAGAACATAAGTTTCACAAGTTAACATGAATACATCGTCGACAAGGTTTACTGCATTGAGTTCTGTGTACACAAAGTAAAAAAATGTACCAAACATACGCAACGTATGTTTTGAAAGTGTCATGGTTGTGGTAAAGGAATCCAGCATATGAGGAAACACGCAAAAGGAGATCACCTTTTTTATAATCTGCTTTGTGCTTATCCATTTTGAATAGTAAATATGTAGCCGACGGGGTCTAGGGCTCCACTACCCAAACCCAAATCTTTGGGATTTATGAAGCGATAAGCAGTTTTACTTTTTTGTTTGTGTCAAGTTTTTTCCTCGCTGGCATAATCCCTCTCGAGACGTATACCTACGATGCGATACAGTACATCCGATAAACTCACTTCATATTATGTCAGAAAACTTTTTTTCCGGCTCCTGAAACGGAGTCTCGTAGCGTAGCACATGTACGTAATAATAACACAGACCAGAGAAGCTCACGCTCTTCACACTACACCCCAAACTAAAATTCAAAGCGCTCACGAAATAGTTCGTTGTAACTTTTAGTTTTATAAAAACATATTTTACCATATTACATTTGTTTCAGTGTGTATTCAGTATTATACTCTCTCATGTATTGGCCGTAGCCATTTATTATTTTGCCATATTTTGTACATCTTTACATCTTATATCAAAACGTAATATAGGTCATTGCTAAAAAACTCTTTAAATTCCTATGCAAACTTTAGTTCATTTCTTAGACACTACTTTTCAAAAAAAAACTTTCACTTTTCTCGCTCACAATTTTCTCTCTCTTCTACTTCTTATTAGTAAAGCTAAGATTTTACCACTTTTGAGATAATATTCTCTTTTTTACCTTGTCTCTACTCTCTTCTTCCTGCAGAGTTGTTTAGAATGAATGTATATATAAAACACACCTTTTTATATATATTTATACTTTATTCTACTTTGTACACTTCAGTGCTCCTTTTTTCCTCTTGGCCGCTTCTACGAAATCATTCATTTAATCACCTGAAGCACACCTCACTAACCCGAAAACTTTATAGTCAGTTTTTGAAGTTCTCTCTCACTTCACCAATAATATCTATAACAAAATGTATGGAGTGTGTACTCTGTAGTGTATAAGTACGCTCCTATTTATACATGCTGTAACAAAGTATCGTATATTATACGCCTTCGTCTAAAGTAAAACGTAAACCGACTAACAGATAACTTCGTGTGTGTATAATCATACATATGCTTCTTTATCACGATGGGAGTAGTATATGTAACATATTATGCAAGCAAAATTGTACACAAGGGTAGTAGCATAGACTATGGTAGACAAACGTCCGTTCTGGAACAAGAAAGCATTTTGTATTTCATTAGAAATATATATTATGCAGAGCCATTTGTAATTTGCAACCTCCACTACAGCGACTAACGAGGCAAACGAAAAAATACGGAGCAGTAGCAGCCATCGTGTGGGATATGCGGGATGAATTCGTATAAGTTAGTTGTTGCAACCTTTTGCAACTAATAGAATTAAAAATATTACTATACTGCAGGGAGGACAACGAGAGGAGGAGGAGGCTGTATGATGCATTAATATAAATGAACTAACCAAACTTTGTCGGGTTTTCGATTTATTTTCACACGACTTGCTTTATATCAAAAAACGGAGAGGAGAGAGAATAGAGAGCGGCGGCGTGCGAGAGGAAAGTACTACAAATATACACTAAAAAGAGAAAATTTCCCCCTTTCTCGCCCACAACAAAATGAAACCACGAAACAGCCTGTAACACTTCCTTAAATTCCTACGTTGTGCTAATGAAGTTGTAAGCCCAGCATCACTCACATAATACTTAAAGCACTCACTCCTCTCCTCTCTGCCTCAAATATATTATTATTCGTCTTCCTTTTGTAGTTTCTTCGTTCGGGGAAAATTTACAACTTGACCTAAATTACTAGATACTAGATACCCTCTGATTTTTCCTTTATTTATGTAAAGTGGGGAACTCGGACTTTCTCTTCAGTCTACGGAGTCTACTATACACACAAAGTTAGATAAGTGTCCTTTATGTAAAAAAAACAACCCTCTCTCTCCTCAACTCAACTACTTTTTCCTTCTTTTTAGAATTGAATAAAGGAATGATTGAAATAATTTGAGACAGGTCTAAAAAATGAAAATCTTAACAAGCATAGAAAGTTTGCAGTACATCATGCATGCAATAGTTCGTGTTTTGAGTTGAGAGGAGAGATGAGAGAGAACACTGTAAATAAATAATTTATCACTCGACACAAAGTGTAGCGTGGTGGATGTTCTTTAAGGAAAAATAAAGAGAATGCATAGGAATAAGATGAGAAAATGAAGCAGTGCCGAGTTTTACTGAATTTTTTGTGTTTACGAAAGTGATGTGTGTGCATCTGTTCTAGCCCACCGGATAAGGATCTGGGTTATACATCCTCTGGAGTAACTATTCGGGGGGATCCGAATTTTCGGCAATTGTCCCGTCAAAGAAAAAGCCTATTAGGTCGGCCTTTGGGATTCAGGTTCGTACTAATAATAGTTTATGCGCAAAAAAACAAACTAACCCAGCCACTAACACTAGTTTTTTTTGTAGAGAGTGACTAGTATTTTTTTCGTGTAGTATTGGAATTTGCATGCAAATTTTATATACGTAATATGAAATGAGTTGCTTCTTCACAAAAAAATAAGAAAATTTATAATATTGATTACAACTAAACTAACGACTAACTTCGTGTGATGTGATACATGAATAATGGTATCACGATAAATGTTTTGTGTCATTTCACAACTACCACTACCTTTAAAAACCACTTGTCACACTATCATTAACGTGCGGAAAACTAATACCACTCACAAATCACCTTTCCATCTAACACAAAAAGTCTTTCACACACTCATCAAAAAATTATAACGTACTTATTTTAATGTGTCAAGTTTAACACCTCTTTCTATCTTGTACTTGTGTACTATGCGCTCTTCTTACGCCAACTAATACACTTACATCCAGAATCAGAGTAGGCAATTCATCAATTAAGATAGTGGAGTTCACTTTTGTCAAGTTTGATCCGCTGCCCGATTTGAACACACTTCCGTGTTCGTGAATTTATTACAGAAATAATCCAAATAATGATTGCCATAATTATCGTTATAATAGGCCACAAGCTTTACGATACATTTCATAGGACGAATTTTGAGCTTTTATTTCTTGAAATCTTGGCCATAGATCAAAATCCAAATTTTTGTGTATTCAAAAAGTTCCAAATCTTAGCCAAATTTATTTAGGGGTTAACTGCAAGCTGCATCCACGAGAATAACAATTAAATATTATTGATTAATTTTTTAAACTGACTGACACCCATTGGTGACGAAGGGAAAAGAAAGTGACCCCAAGACCAAAGATTTTGTTTTAAAATACCCCAGTTTGATCTCTCTAGCTTACCTTTTGTATCTTACCCCTAAAAATCACAGAAATAGAAATATAGAGTACGAATAACTATGCACATAACCTATATTTCTCTACCTATATTTGCTTTTAAAGCTTGAAGGGATTGGTCCTTCCGAATATTGAAATAAATCACTTTTTTCACTTTCACTTTTTCTCCGTGTATTTTCTCTCCCACAGTTCAAAGTAAAAGTATAAAGTAGCCGTATTCAATTGTTGAAATGCACAGCACAGCTATAGCACAGCTTCAAATCGAAGTTTTCTCACTGCAAGAGTCGTAAATTTGTAGCTTACAGAAGAGAACGTTACAATAAATCATGTGATTACTGTGATTTTCTGTCATTACGGCACACTTTCACCCAAAAAACCGAAGTGATAATGCTGCTCTATATGCTCTTAGGTTTTTGTAGGGATGTATATAAAATAGTCTACACAAAAGTAGCTACTTCTCTTCTCTGCTGTATATATATTTTGGTAGCTTGTGCTATGCAGTGTGTAAAAATATATAGTAACACGTGCATTATAAATGTACACAAATACAAGTTTTATACGTAAAGCTCTTGGAGATCCACGCAAGTCTCTAATTATTGCTATTTCTCAAATCCTTTTGAAAATGCGGATGTTCGCCCTCACACGCAAAATCGTACATGTCAACGTTGATTCTCTCTCCGACTTGGCGACACTTTCTTTGTCACACACGATGGTACACTGCGATATCGTTAATTCGTGCTGATGCGATGTACTGAAACTGCATGCGAAACAAAAACCTCCAAAAAACTATATATGGCATCACAACCACTTACAACAACATGTAATATGTACTCAAAAAAACAAAAACAAAAAATCGAAAAAAATATGTAGAGGAAACTCTTCATACCACTGTCAAAGGAAGGAGTACTATGGACTCAATGGAACAGTTGAGTATAGTCCATCTCTGTGTTTGAGCAGGACTAACCGGAAGGATGCCAAGTACCGGAAGATGCAATGTAAACTCTATAATTTCCTGGAGAGACCACGTGGACCGAAGGCAGTCATATATCACCTGTTTGTGTAAGTATATATTGTCTTTTTTATTACATCTAACCGTCTTATTACGTTTTGGCATCAAATGTTTCATCTAATTAAATCATGGGCAAAAATAATAAGAAGGCATCATATCTGATTTCGCCATTATTAAATTATTATGATGTGGATTAACTTGCCCAAGAAGCCTTTACGGTTCATAATGCGAGAATTGGTCAGCACATAGAAGATCAAGTTGGTAGCTTTGTCTGACCAAAAAAGTTTAGAGTCAAGCAGGAAACTTTCACATGAACGTGAGAAATCGGAAGGTGAACGTGTATAAATGATAGAGACAGTGTCATGTCAGCTCACTCCCAACCCAGATAGATAATATACGATTGTTCTCCCCATGCCAGACTCTTCTGGGAACTCCAAAGAGTAGAAAGATTTAATGAGATGAAGAGAGTCATTCCCATTAACTACCCCAAATTACTCCCCGGACATCGTTTAGTATCAGGATCGATGGCATCACTAATAATATCACTTTGCCCGCTACTTCATCTGGACTCTGGACATGAAGAAGTGTAGTTGGATGAGGACCAATTGCACCAAAAAAGTGGCATGAGGCGTGGTGAAATTCATCTACTATTACTTCTTTCAGTACATTCGAGTTGTCCCTTCTGAACATTTTTTGTAGAAGAAATAAGTCAGATCATGAATCAGTGGAAGCATTTTACTTGAAGATATCACTGAAATTATATATTTTAATCAGATTATGCACCAAAAAGTGACTCAAAATCAGATTGAGTCCCTAAAGAACTGGCATTTCACTTCAGGTGAAAGCATGTACCTAGAAAAGTAAATCCACTTTTTAATGTTAGTAGTAGCACCTTGACAAGTGTAAGGCAGAAACATTTTCCTCCCGTCAAACTCATTCAATTCAGTAACCGAGTTTCTACTCGAGGGAATACATACGTGTATTATGTAGATGGTCCTAATCATTTTGTGCCTGCGTGCGTTTATGTGCATCTTTTACCCTTTAGTTTTGGTATAGAGGAAGTGCTTTCCATGTTCCATGTTCATCATATTATTCGGCGAAAAAAACTTTGAAGGATTACTAGAATAGTGGTATGAGCTCCATTACGACTCTTTTTAGAACGTACTTATATCGCTTTTTTATAGTTTTCTGGTCTGATTCTCGAGTGCACTGGGAGAAGAAATGTTATTTCCTCTGCGTAATAATACATTTTTTTTCTCGCTCGCATCCAATGCTCGTCGTCCTAAAGTGTACTCTTCAGAATAAAAGGTGATATTGGGATGGGAATATATGTAGCACTTTGCAGTAGGTAGGTAGGTAGGTTAAAGAGAAGTACATAAATGTCATGCATGCATTCGTATGAAAATAGTTTTTTCATGGAAGCTCATATATTGTGTGGGCAGGCTAATCGTCATAAATGTAATAGCAAGATGGATAGCATGATAAGAGTTTTATGCCAAAAGTCATTGGGTATTTAGGACTTTACGTGCCACTGGCCATAGATCAAATAATCCTATTCAGCATATTATGTATAAGCATGAATTTATGTGCATACATATATTGTGTATGTAGATAGGTGAAATAGATAATAGCCTTGACTTCCATAAAGTAACTTCCCGGAATTGTAGTAATAATTGCGCAGGTGGTAGCATAGAATAACACACGTTTTACTGCCAACTGTTAAGTAAGATACAAAAAGCAGTTAATTCCAAGAAACCAATCAACAGTGAGCCAAATCAATTGAACCATGTGTAACCGGTGTAACCCTCCGCTTATGTATTCATGAAATTGATTTATTTGATGGACAAGGAAAGCAAACTCCCCCTCTCCCCAGTAATTTTCCTTATAGCATTCTGCTAAAGAAATTATGACAAAATCTAAAATAAATTTATTCAGTTATCTAATGCAAGGGTTGCATTTGTTTGTTTTATGTGTTTGCGCTACTGTTTCGTGCAACTTTGAGGCAAAAGCAGATAATACTTGTTTGCGACAAAAACTGAATAGTAAAATGGCCATATGGTCTTAAAATTTAAGGTCTGTAAATACTTTCGGCTTTCTAAAAACGATGATTTCCTGCTGTTTTAAACGACAGTCGATTCAGGTTTACAGCCTTGTTATGCAAAAATGGCATTCACAGTTGTAAATGTAGACATATGGTTGGCGGTCACACCTCACGCCATTTGGAATAGCACATTTCCCGGAAGCCGGAAGCATATCTCACACAATGCCCAGCCTAAATATAGTGCGCGTATATGGTCACATAAAACTCTTCAAAGACGTGACACGCTATACAGTTTTGGAGCTGAAATGTATTTTGGTTCGGAACAATCAAAGAAAGGACGTTTCCACAAAATCGTCGTGTTTCAGACAACTTCTCCCTAGTTTTTTTCAGTTGCCGAAAGTCAGCCTTGCAATAACGCTATACGATTACGGTCATATATTCTCATATTGCATCATTATATAATTAGAGCAAGCGGAATTCATTTCCAGATTTCAAGGCGAGAATGCACTTAAGGAAACGGAAAAAAGTGTTTCGTTTCACATGTTTCTGACAGTATTTTATTTCATATCTTTTGTGTAAATGATTTATCATGACGTACTTTTATGTAGCGTGTTGATTTCTCCAATTTATTTCTAGCCTTAAACACTAATCCTTTCAGTAGCTAGAAAGAAGGACCATTCATCTTCAAATGAAGATCATTCTTGTCCAAGAAATTTGCTTCAAAAGAAGGGTTTCCTACTATTCGTTCAAATTGTGGACATTTCTAAGCAATTCTCTCTCACTGCTTAAAATTGGGGTAACGGGCAACACACAATGTGAGTCGTTGAAAGGCGATCAAATATTTCAGTGCAAACAGTTTCTTACATCATCGAAACTCACAGGGGTCATGTATTCATTTTTCACTATGGACTCAGGACTCTGAAAAAGTATACAGGAAATGATTTGTAGGGAGAGAAAACAGATGGAAAACTTTTAGCGAACAAATTGGTTTTTACAAGAATCACTGTCGTTATAAAAGGTAAACCGAACCATGTACCAACTGTGCAAATGTGTACTTGCGTCACTATATTATTTCGAGTTTTGGGATCAAAGCATATTAACAAAAACGAGCATGTGTTTGTAAATACTTGGTAAATACATAACGAGCTGGTGGTTAGAGGATATATTGGCTTCAACCTATGAGTTCGAAAATGACATAATATAATTTTCAAATAAATTCCACTCCATAGTGAACAGCTAAAGACCCAAACTGTTGACGACTGCTGATGATTATATATTAGACAGGTGTACGAATATATATCCAGCAATCATTAAAGACTATACTAAATAAGTGGGCAGATTTCGCCACGAAAAAGTAGGAGCACTTAAGTTTAGCCTGGCAAGATTGTAACTTTCCCCCCCAAAAAACTATTCCGACCACCTAACCTACATATTTACCAAATGTGGAAATTGGATTTGGAACTCGATAGGATGAACTATAGTTTTTATCTAATTGGAGCCGAAACTAGAGAGTTCCAAAATCTAAAACTATGTTAGTTCCATGAGACCGGACAGGTTTATGAACTCGCGTTGAACTAGGATATATCGCAATCCCCGACTATGGATACAGTATGGCCAGACCACACAGACATTTATCAAGTGATCATCAAAAGTCGTATTGTATTTACTGCACTCTGCAGTATTGCAAGGTCAGCAGTCAGCACAATTTTTGAGTGAATTTCTCGGTTTGAGTTGCAGCATCTGGGGAAAAGGGGGAGAGATAGAAATCGCCAATTTATTTCATGGAGGAAGACACATGAAACATGTATGTACGTTTATTGCACAACGTGAGAACGAACTAGATAAACTTGTACTATGTACTCTCCTCCATCTGCATGTGTTCGGAAGTCCATGTCCGTCTCACGTAATCACGTTTCGAGAATTTTACGATAGCAGCAAAACTCAGTAAACATAACTCCTCCATTTCAAAACACCTACACTTCTCCAACTCCCTGCTGTGATAAGGATTTTTGGTAGAAGTAGTTGAATTTGGAATCAATTTTTCGAAGTGTTTGCAATGAAACTGTTCTCATATATATCCCTCGACGAACTTGTATTCAATATGCTTGAATTCCCACAATATCTTATGTAGGCATATATTTTGTATACTTATTTAAGTAGTAAACTCCAGACTACAGATAGACTTGAGTTTTTGAATGACAGTTGGAAAAGTATATAGAGATGAGCATAAATTTATTTTATGCACATGGTACGCCATGTATGCATGTATTTGCTTGCTGGATTAATATTTTAGAAGATGTTTAAAAATACATCATTTTCAGGCTCGACCTAGTCTATAGTACAGGAAAGATTCGAACTATTATAAAAGCACACAAGCGTGCGATTTAGTGAAATTATTGTTATTTCAAACAATAAATAAAATACGCTGATTCATACTTGCCAACGTGCGGAGGGTGGGATACCTATGAAGATTATATAAGAAGTATATTATTGTGGTATTCACTTTTCAAGAACTGTCGAGGATTTAGTTTTTCCAGTGAAATTTTACCTTAAAGAAAAATCCGATGATGAAATCCGATAAAGATGAAGGGTTTACATAAGTAACTAAAAGTTGGATTTATTATTAGATACACCTTCCATCTGAAGGCTTTAATCGGTACTTATGAGATAGAGAAAATAAGTTGGAGGATATTTGCCAACTAGTCGGATGAAAAAGTAATCCAACTTTCTCAACAAGAACTCTACTCTTTTCTGTGAAAGCATATGACGTCCGACTTTGTGTCTAATGACGTCATGACGGAAGTAAAAGTGTTCACCATATTACTTCAGTTCAGACAAACAGTTCACATTTAGCTAAAAGTCTCAAATATATATTGGATATTTGTGTCGTCTCTGTGACTTTAATCTTGTCATAAAGCTGTTTCACTTCCAGTTAAAAGAAGATAATAAAGTCTACTTAAAATGAAAAGAGTGTCGGACAAAAGTTGTCTGCTTAAAACTTGTGACAGATTAGACAGATTCGTAATTATTTGATGCTCTTTTCAAATCGGACTCAAATCGATTTAAATCACAAGGTAAAATAGAGCTGCACTACATCCAACATCACTCCTGTGTATAATGAGCATCTAATTTGCATATTTTCAATTTCAATTCAATTTTCAGTTTTTGGTCCACATACTTGGCTGGGAAGCCTTCTGATGCGAAAAATTTGTGACTTCCAAGCTTTTTAGGAAGTATTCATATGCACCATTAAAGAGGACATGATCTCCTGTCTTCTTATCATCTTCATTGGTGATCTGTATTTTATAGTGTCTCTAATAGTATTTTATAAAATTGCATTAAAATGTAAGAAGTCTAGTCTAATAGACATAAAGTTTAATACTAATATATATTTTATTTATGTATGATTTTTCTACGGATGCGTCAATTTGTAATGGAAATTCTCTCGAAAGAACATCGTTACACTTTACTTATAGTTCCTATATTTCGTATGTTGCAGCCGTTTCAAGTCTACAAATAACTAATACAGAATATACCATACGTTAATGTGTGCCTACACTACAGATACGATGACGCGTTGAAATCCATTAGAATGCGCATCACGTCCACACAGTTATACCTCGTAAATACTGTAACAAGATACACAGGATTCCTGTAATATTATGCTTTTGAATATAGCATCGGATGTTGTTTCCTTTCCGCTTCCGTGAGAGTACGCATTAAAAGGATTAACCATTTTAGCATTGCGTCATCCTTCATTCGTCACATATCACATCACGTACAAATTATCATATGCACACATAATATTCCATTTCTAAAATGATGTATACAACGGTCAATTTGCTCCCATGTTTGTCTACACATTTAGATATGATTTATGGAAGCATACTGTATCTCTGCGTGGGGTCCGGCTAATTAAAATCATCTTCCAACCAGCACCAGCCCACTCAATGCTAAATTGCTAACCACTCAGATTTCCTCTGCATCCTCGAGGAAATGATGCGATTAACTGCGTGCCTAATGTCACGACCACGACATACGTCACAAAAATATTTTTCAGCATGACTAAATATAGAAATATACTAACGTAAGACATACTACCTGGGGGACTGGGAGTAAATCTGTAACAAGGTTTCCGTAAGCGTGTCTAGCCATAGATCGTAGACTTTATACACTTTATAGTCATGTGCGTGTGTAGTCATTATTAATTTCGTTCCTAATAACTTCAGTTGTAGGAATCTATCTAAACACAGTATGATGATATTGAATCTGACAAACAAAAATGAAATACGTCTCCACGAAGATGTGTAAACAATGAAAGCTTCATTTGCATTCCCCGATGGTGACGATGTCGAAAGTAGGAAGCGTAATTTCTTAAAAGAAAGTGACACTCACATTTAACAACTTTCATGCATTCCTTCTCTCTTGTTGGCCTCTCACGGATGGAAGTGTTGTTGGTGGCGTTTTTTTGTTCGTAGAGCAAGTGTGACATGGTGTGTCAGCAGGCATCATTTGGCATTAATAGGGGTGCTCGCATATCGGAACGAAGTGACAACTCCAGTCGAAGCGGAACATTGTTCCATACTGAGTGAAAGGAGAGAAAAGTGAAAATGGAAAAGCACACTGAAGCGCATAAAAAGTACAGTTTATTATTCATCATCATTCCTTCGTGTTTTTTTTTCTTTTTGGTATACTCTCGTTCTTCATTCCTGTTGCCCTTCTAGTTTTCTTTTCTTGAGAACCTTTTTGTTTGTTTCCGTATACCTTATAGCATAGTGAGAGAGAGAGAGAAAGAAAGGAGTTTATGTGTGACGAAGAGCAAACAAACGAAAGGAATTGCATACACACAGTTAGTAACACAAAGCCCCTCATATTGGTTCACTCCGGTTTCACCCAACCAACTTATACAGGAAAAACATTTCTCATGGGTTTGAGGCATAAAACGCGACGCATTAAAAAGTGTTTATGAAACTTTTTTTAATGATATGAAAATATGCTAGCTGGTGGGCTCGACCTATACTGCATTTTTTCTTCAACAAAACAGACTGGAGTTTGTCCTTATTTTTTCACACTCTTCTTTATTCTTGTCTCTTCTTTTCTCCATTCTTTTCTTCTTTTTTCTCTCCCTTTTTGTATGCAATATGTGGAGTATTGAAATGATCAATATTATTGATTGGCTTTGTATGAAATATATGCAAATACCTCACGAAATAATGTGTGACTATTGTGTTGGTTGTAGTAGCACCCTTGGTGCCACTGGAAAATGTGGGATAATATGCTAGGGTTTAATGAATATTTTCGAATTATACGGTTGGAAGTTTTATAACTGCGTTTTACTATCTACTTTCTATTCTACTCTTTGATTGTCAGCTGGGTTTTTTCGCCGACGACATATCATCAAAAAAATAATGAAATATGGAATCCATATGTGAGAGCACAAAGCTATGATAGTGTTCAGTTTGATGATAAATCAAAGGGGGTGGCAAATATGGCAATAAAAAATTCTTGAATTTTTGTAAGACAGTGTCGAAACCCGATAGTGACAATGTGAGCTGCTTTCTCTTTTTTCTGTTTTATGTTGTTCTATGAAAAATGATGGTGAAAGCATGTCTTCCTTGTGTGATAGGAGTAAATTAATGGAGAGTCTCCAGAGATAGCACGGTTGTTTTATTTGTGGCAGAGCAGACGATGCTACACTTGTTTTATGGCAAGTTTGTAATCAGCTCCCCGTGAACGCATGAAGCGCTCTCTTTAACTGACTCCAAAATCATGATCATGAAATTAAACACTGCAAACATTTTGTTGCACGAAGCTCGCGATTTTAGCAAGGATGTCTGATGCTACGCTGGTGCATCCATGTAAAAACTCCAGAACTAAACCAGAATGTATATAACGGAAGTAATATTTGGAAATATACATAGGTAATCATATAGCTTTGATCTGCGTATTAACATTTTAAGATAACACCGCAAGAGTTTCTTTTCATTCTGCTCACGAGTTTTTTTTTAGGTAAACGCTTCGGTAAGACGAATAATTTTTCAATTTGTCATTGCGTAATGTATGTGAGGAACATATTTACTGAAACGATACCTTCCGTGGCTGAATATTATTCTCTGCGCAAAGCGTTTTCCATACCACTTTGCATGAGAAACTCATAAATATTCCAATCATATCTTGTGTACATACGCAGGTTTCCGTGAAGTATGCTGAAAAACGAGGAGTTAAAAAGCAATTATATTAATAGAATCCATACTGCATAGCCGCTTACCGCATGAGAAGCGAATCTTTGGTATTGTGTTTATAATAGTGAGTGGTATAATGAAAAGCTTGAGGTGAAAGTTTGAATTTTAAAAGTAGGCCAAATGGTGGTAATTTATTGGTTTCTGCGAATGTAAACGGAGAATTTATATATAGTACTCGTTTTGGGTAGATTGCACATATATGATTTTCGCACACGCGGTGAATTGTCGGAACAAACACATGAGGGAAGGGTGTGGAGTAAATATGCTGGCGTTGTTGGAAAATACACAATCTGAAATAATCACAATGCAAATTGGCTTGGAAAATGATTGGTTTGTGACCTTAGATTCGTATTATGTGTTCCATAAATATATGCCAATAGAATTTCAGGGTTTTTTCTAGCACAAAAATCCACCAAAGAGGAAGCTTGCAAGGTAAAATTAGTTTTTGTGTTCGTGCAAGCTGAGTATTTGTAGTTGTAACACTATCCTCCAGGTTTGCACACAAGGGATGAAAAAGGAGTGAAACTAGTAACTGTATTAAGGAAACCCAAAACTTTTTTCAAGGAGAAGGAGCACATTTTTTAAAAGAATATGCCCAAGAAGGGTTTCTTATTGGCTAAAATATACATAGACCCATAGTGTGCCGATATTCATGATACTGGCCGCATTACCCACTTTTGCATTCTGCAGCAGGTTGTCCTTATATTCATGATTTTTTTGGGTGTACGTATTGCAGATGGTATTAAATTTTGGACAAAAAGTTTGGAGACTACGTTCTCCAAAAATGAGAAAAATTGCAGTTTTGTTTTACATCAACATGCGAACCCGCCCAACTCCCAATAGTTGAGTGCGTTCAGCATTTAAGCAGTGTTATGTAAATGTGTTCAGAGGAAACTTAATTTGGGAGATTATAAATATTTTAATTGGCCATTGTGTTCAAAACACGTATTACGGTTCCTCCTTTTCCGTCTTAGCTTACGAAAGATATTGTTACTAATCTGTACTTAACTACCTATTGTAATAGAAGAGTGGATGAAACCTTGAAAGTACATTTAATCGCACTTGTAACGAACTGAGCAGAAATTCAATAAGACAGGCGAAATCAAAATTCAGCTGCTGCTACAAAATTCTCCAGCAAGACTGGAACTAAATTGACTGTGACACCTTTTGTTTCTTGTGCGTCAGATTTCAAGATACATTCCAAAAATTCCAGCACACATGATACGTACTGACTGCTAAAAACAGGAGCGTGCATGCATGCACACATCAGTATGTACATGTATATACCTTTTTAGCTCCAATTTCACCAAACTAGTTCATCAATCCGTCCAACCTCCGTAAATTATCTTCGCATGAGAAACGACATGGGAAGGAAGCTGAGGAAGAGAAAGTAAATGAGAGTAGACATTTCTTAAATTGTTGAATTTCACATTATTTATGCTGACTCTGCATGAACATTATTGTTATTGGCCAAATAAACTTGGTAACTCGAAGCCATATTTTTTATATTACTGACGGGGTGCACGGAGTCCACTTTTATGTATTTTGCAATCAGTTCAAATAAGCAGTGGATTACAAATTCGTTTTTACATGTGATTAGGAAATGTGGAGAAAGAAGGGGAAGCTTGCCAGGACACGCAACATACTTCCTGTTAACAATCTTCTTTCATTAGAGTCCTACTGTTCCACAACTAAAAGTACCTTCCTCTTTTATTTGATGCCACTGGTCAATTTATCATTCTTCCAAAGTATAATATTACGAGCACATTCGTACATTATCATACTGTTAGTTTGGTATGCACGTTTCTGAATACATGCGCCATGTCGACTGGCAGATGTGCGTGAAGAGAGAACTAACAACCCAAACTGTAAGATTTTCTCTCGGGCTATTGCTGAAGTGAATATGAGACAAGAGGTCATGTATATTTTCCGGAGGAGAAAATGTGCTTCTTGCCAACTTTTGCATTAAACGATTTAAAAGAAGTGGTTGTGTTTGGTAGTGCACTACTACACACTACGAACGAAAATGTTATGCACCTGGATGTAGGTGAAAGTTTGACTGGCACTAATAATAGAAACTTGTATACACTGCATACATTCATATTCATGCACTTCTCCACCTTTCCCCAATTAAACTGGGTGTAGTAAGTGCATAAGCACATAACATGTCTTGACATAACTTCATAGTATAATAATGTATTTGTTTTAGCGCTCGTGATACGACAGTTGGGAGTGAAGTCGTCAACTTTGGAGTATCCAAAGAATTGTGTATCTTGTGCATGCTAAGTATTCGAATATTGAATACAATAATAGCACTAGCAAAAAATATCGACGAAAGTTTCCTCCACGTTTTTAAAGGATTTCAAGTACTTTTTGAAGGGGAGCGAGTTTGAATTCTATAAGTATGCAAGACCGTTCGTTCTGACGTTTCTCATTAAACTCAATTAGGATCTTGAAATGCGACTAAAACACTCTTTTCTTTTTGTATACTCAAGAGTAAATGAATTTCTACGATCCATTACACCCGGACGAATCCTGTTGATGGAAATACAATATATTTACGTATTAACATACTACATAACATACATGTATGTATTTACATTTTAAAAACGTATTTCCACGCGATGTCGTTTGGATAAAGAATTTGTGCGATAAAACTTTATCTGATTGTCAGTCCTGGGATTTGTTAATCAATTTAATTAAACAGTCGGCGCCAAAGGATTATTAATTCCTTTCTATATGCGATAGATATTTGAACAATTTGAATCCATTAGCTTCCAAGTAGCTACAATATAATATTTAATATGCCAATAAGATGACAAAATGATTTTGGAGTCCCGCTGCAAAGGTTGAAGGTGTGCTGCTCAAAATTTCATTTAATTTCAAAGCAAAGTAAGGCGTTGGAATAGTTGATATTCTCTCAATCGCATTCGCGTATGTCATAGAATTGTATCTTTATTATTATTATCTTTAGTTATTGGGTTCAATGATTAATAATGCAATGGCTGTCATTCCGAATAAACTTTAAATTAAATACCAGCCATAAAACAATATATTCGTACATGGCCTTGAGTTCTCTTCTTCCTTCTGTGCTGAATAAAAAAACTGAGGAGGTTGGAATTGGAACATCAAGAAGTACCATTTGATACAGCGACTAACACACCGATAATACAACGAAATAAAAGTTATATTCTCGTAAAGCTGCTGAAAGTTGATGGTTTTAAACGGGGTAAAACTATTTAGTAAATTTGGGATTCAATTCAATGGAATTTGAATATGTAGCATTATGACAGAAATGATTTCAATGCGGTATCTTTTCGTATACTATGTCATGAATGACGAAGCTTCAAAACGGGGAAAAAAACTTTTATATGAGCAAACTTTTTATCAGTTTCATGTTGCCCACATGGCTTTGAAAAGGACTACATAACCGAGCATCAAACATGAACTTTTGAAGGATAAAAATATGCACGTAATCACCGAATTTCTTCAGGTATAGCCATATCATATCATATCCCCCCGTCAGAAGGGAACAGGAAAATGGATGTTTTTTATGAATTTTGTATGTTTCAATATAACTTCATGTGTCTCATGTGACAGGAAATACTTTTCTACGAGAAGTGAAAGGGAAAATGTGAGTTGTAAAGGGAGGAGAAAGAGACTCTTATTTTCATTCTTTCTCCGACTTTTCCTTCTCCCAGCAGAAGACGATTTTTTTCCTTTTGAACGAGCTCCATATGTATATTTATCTGTATTCAGAGAGTATAAAGAGTTCGAGTCGAATTTTTTAAAGCCTTGTTGTGCCCCAAGGTGACTGATTATCTATCACTTGCAAGAGGGTTATACTATAACAAACCACTTGAATCCGTAACTGTAGCTTAGACTCTTCACTCAAGAAGAGAAAAGCGCTAAAGTTAGGATTTCTCCCCCTTATCATTAGTGCTGCAACACTTTGTCGTACTTGTAACAAGCGCGCGCACATATGATGTCTGCTATAACTATAATTTTCTTCAACTTCAAGATTTTTTTCTCTTCTGCTTACTGACTAATATGCATGAATAGCTGCAGAGGCAAATTTAATGATATTCCGCAGAATATTCCACACTGGGTGATCCCAACCCGGTTTTTTATGGGGAAGAAGGGAATAGGGACGCATAATGGCTTTCTAATAACATATACCTGGAGAAAGTAAGAGGACACGTACAAGGTAGATACACGGGATTATGCTCGTACTCCAAACGACGTGTATATAAGCATACTGCATCAAACTTCCACCGGCAACAAAACAAGCATAAAATATCGCTTGTTTGACACATCAAATCATTTATGACTTTAACTGGTTTCTCTATATACGAAAAATGTTTCATTAATGAAATTGCAGATTTGTACTGGTTTTCGGATGTTTCGCCCTCAGCGTGTTCTCTACCATTGAAATGTACGTGGATCAGGCAACGGAGGCTCTCTACTACATGGAGATTGTCGTCGTCACTTGTTTCACAACGGAATTCGTGCTACGACTTTGGGCAGCGGGATGTCGGTCTCGGTATCAAGGTGCGATGGGGAGACTAAGATTCTTCAGAAGACCGTTTTGTATCATCGGTAAGTTGACTCTTTCAATCATTTGACATTTATAAGCATATTTTTGATTTCAAATACAAATTAGGCTCTTGTCAACTATGCAATCAATGTATCCTCGTCACACTAATGCGTTATCAGTGATGACTCATCGCTACCAAAAAGGTTTCGCGTTTAGAATACCACGAATCAGGATTTGGTGCAACCACGCTACGATAAGTGTAATTTGAATATTATGTTGATTCAAGTCTTCCAGGATGATGTTTTCATGTTTTAATTAACCATGTTTTAGCATGGGATATATGCGATACATAAATTGGTAGTTGCGGTTCACCATGTGCATGCATGACAGATACAGATATATTAATGCGCAAAATTGCAATAACAGGAGTAGGCGATTGGTGGAAAAGGCTAATTACCTATGGGTGTGGTATTTTCATGCCGGTAATTTTGCTCCTTTTTTGTCTTACAATGATATTTTGTTGACGCAATTGTTCCATACAAAATAAGTATGTCTCACGTCATTCGATTCTATCTCCACAACCTTTCCTGGAACTCTCAACTTTGACATTCGAATTTTGATGTTAGTTAGCTCATCATAGAATGATATAGTACTTTTGATATACTGTTTTATTACATGCAATTTTATATAATCAAAAATTTAAATATAACTCCATTTTCCCTGCTGAATCCTGACACGAAACGGGAAAATATCATGCTCCAACTCTCTAATATTACTTGACTCACGAAGAAGTACTTGTGATGGTGTGGAATTGGTGTTCTATATTATCCACAATGTTGAATTTTATTAGTATTATATAATACCTTTAGGGGCGTGTATTAAATGAAAATGGAGTGTAGCTTTTGTAGTTTTGAAGTAGAGTAAAAAAGACTTCAAACAGAGCTCTCATTTCTAAAAAACTGCGATCTGTACGTATAAAACACATAAAACAAAGCATCAAAATACATTTTTCGCAAGGTAATCTGGTAAAAGCCGGACAACATAAGAGTGGCATAGTGTGAAAGTGTTTGATCGCACGAGCTTCTTCAAAGTAACATACTACACCACACTAAAGTGATCCCATTGTGAGAAAAGTGTGGTGTGAAAAGAAATGGGCTCCGTTCAAGACCAAGAAAAAAACTCCCTTTTGATAGAGGCATACAGAGTGAAATGCAAATGACCGATTAAATTCTCATGCACATTTTTTTCTTGTCTTGGAAAGCCAAAGTGGGCACATATCTTCCAGTATGGCAACCCAGAGGGGCTCTAGGTGTATATTACGTGCAAAGCTGACTATCTATACTTTTGTGTGTAACAACTCCGTGTGTGCATTTAGTGAATTGTGTGTGTGGTTGTGAGAAAAGTAGCGGAAAAATGGAGTCTCGCTTTTTTCGCGTTGAAATTCTAAGAGAAAACTGCGCTCCAACATGGAACATCTCATTTCCATTATCAAGCCTATATTCACCACCACATGCCTCTCTCTGATTGTGAAGCAGGGAAATTCTCTTCCTTTATTCCAGGAAAAACTAAAATTTCTCCCAGTTTCTCTACTTCTCTCTCTCTCTCTCAAACACACACACACACACATTCCTTGCTTCAACCTTCTTACACTAATGGCCTTTATGAACCTGTTTACGGGAGAAAGCTCGTCAAATTCCCGTAACTTATGAGATCATAAACTATCAAATCTACCCATATTGCATACTCTTTTCTCCCAATCTTCCTTGTTAGGTAAAGGATTTTCTCTGGGCATCCTTTGTCATACTGTTATATATGTGTCTGAACGTGTGTGTATACCAATTCCAGGAAGTTACGTGCTTGATAGGATTTTTTTAAAGCTAGTTCAGAAACATACATATAGCTTTTCGACCAACGCAACGCTTCCCGGAGTATATTAGTGATAGAATATATATTTTTTGTAATAAACAGGTTACTTTCGATTTGACATTAGACAAGTGGAAATATTTACGATCTTTTCCTTCTGTCTGCTCTACCTGAAGCAAATTTTCTGAGCTACTTAGCTCTATAATAGAAGTGCCAAACTGACTCGCTTCTATATGAAACGATATCTCCCTCATATAATTTACACACGGTAGACCGACAACGAGAAATATACTCTCCTTTCAGTACAATGATGATGATGTTATGCACCAGAAGGATATAACATAATATTATGAGACGTTATATTGAATAGCTTAAAGATGCAGGTAATAATAAAGGCTGGCAACTTCCTTCAAATTGGTATCGTTATATTCAAGCTGTAAATTATATAGATGCCAACGAGTTGATTTGAAGGCGAGCGTTTTTTTTGGAGAGGAGCCACACCTGCAATAATCTAACACAAAAGTGCAAAACGTACCCAAGTATTTTGGAAGAGAGAAAGAGAGTGAAAACTAAAAGTATTCTTATGCGTGCGTGCTAAATGCATTCTGATGTTTTTATATGACGTGGCTTCCACAGATCGCAACTCCCACGATATTATTCATTCTCTCCTGTTTACTTTCACCTGTGGTATACAACCTGCTTCTCGACGCAGAACAAAATGTTGTGAAAATGTGAAGAGTCTAGTTGATATTGGATTGTTCTACTACGATGTGTTTACTTTCATGTATTTCCTGCACGGAATTCACGCTTTCGATGTTTATATATGCATGCTTCCGTGCGCAAAAAAAATTCGAAGCATCAAGCTTCACCGAGTTAAAATTTGAAGACATTGTTTAAGTCTGTAATTGAAATTCGCATTGTTTACTGGGTTCCGCCTGATGTGTCGTGGGTAAACAATTTCTTCTTGCACAAAAATCTATTTGGTAGCCCGGACTTGAGGCAGAGACACCTGCGTAGCTAGCGTGGATGGTAATTGCCAAACATTGAAGGTTCCGAGAAGATAGAATAAATATTATGTGCTTGTGGCGTTCTGATTCGTGCGGAGTTCGTCGAATCAACAATTACACCAAAGTGACATACTCTTTCGCATGTGTTCATCCATAAATGAAATGAATATTTCACAATTTAAGGAATATGAATGATCCAGGACGTATCATTTTTGACACTGATGTGGTGGAATGAGAAACCACTCATTATTTCTGGAAGTAATTACATTGCAGACTGTAAATTATAGGTGGCTTTAACTATACTTTGGTATAATAACTTGACATTATAAAGTTAGTTGGAGCTATGGCTGAAGTTCAGAGTTCAACTATGACAAATTAAAAATATATATTGTTTACAGACACAATCACCATCGTGGCATCGCTCATCGTTCTTGCAGAAGGATCAAGTGGCAGGGTTTTTGCTGCTTCGGCCCTTCGCGGTCTCCGCTTCTTCCAAATTCTTCGTATGGTTCGGGTCGATCGTCGTGGTGGAACATGGAAGCTTTTAGGCTCGGTCGTTTGGGCTCATCGACAAGAGCTCATTACTACGCTCTATATTGGCTTTCTTGGTCTCATTTTGTCTTCGTTTCTTGTCTACCTCGCGGAAAAAGATATGCCCAAGACCAAGTTTACTAATTACGCGGAAGCCTTATGGTGGGGTGTGGTAAGTACTCATTGTTATTTCCTGTTTGTTTCTCCTTTAAACATTTAGCCCGTATATAAAGTCCTTCCTATCCTCTCCAATATAATATCTACTCATTTTGTCAAACATGTTCTTCCACTTGAAATTCTCAAACCAGTTGCTTGCAAACTACATTTTATACATATAGTAAATATATCAACTCATAACGACCAAAGCACCGACTACCCGGTTATTTATTGACTGAAAAAATCAAGCTACTGTGTTTAATTAGAGAACGGCTGTCATTCAACAGCAGGATCCAGCATTTTTAATTACAGCAAAGTACGGTTGAATTATCACCACAGGAAGCTATCCACATTGGAGGCTATATACACATATTTATGCATCTTTTTTCATACTAGTTATAAGTATCCTTCCTTATTTACGTCCAAACTGCTTGTTTTAGAAGCAAAGGGAATGGAAATCTGTGTCAAACTTTAGAGTTGCATACATGCACCTAGATACATCAACACTCCGCCGTCAACAGTAAAAGTTTTAGCAGTCATGTTCCAAATAATTGACGCTTGGTCATGTACATTTAATGCCCATGTTCCAGAAAAAAAGTGTTGTTGCGTCAGTGCTAGATTGCGTGATATCAGTGGCACCGCACAACTTACACTTCAACTTCCGAACCGAATGTAGAACTAGAAGCGAGCGCTTTTATTTAGTAGTGAATTCCTGTTATTACAAAAAATGTATCAGAATTCATGTTATGTAAACCATGTCATCACTCATTTCCATTTATTTCACAATAAAAATGTATTTTATTGTCTGATCAATTCCCTTACAATTCTAACTCAAGGGGCTTGTTGTGCACACACACACAAAAGCCGTGTGCTCATAAATTTGTTTCGACTGTATAACGGTAATTAATTTTTCCGCTTCAAAGTGCAAGTCACGCGATGTCAATAGAATATTTTTTTCGTGGCTTTCCCCCCAGTGGAAAAGTTGCCTTTTGCTACCATAACCGTTATAATCACTTCAGCTTTTGTACCCACATTTTCTCTAAATCAAAGAGCAAGTAGATTTCTAGCCATGTACATGCCCGCAGCAGTGCAATTTAATGTTGGGATTTTGAAATACGGGTTTGCCCACGCTCTCACATTCAACATGAATATACCATTGTCTATTTGAGGTTTTAGGATGAGGACAAAATGGTTCTTGTTCGCAATAGTAAGCATATGGGTATACATATGGACATTGGACTTAGAGCAAAGTGTTTTCAGCGCGTAACCGTTAGTTTTAGATGTAGAAGTAGTGAGAATGAAAGGAGAAAGTTTATGAATTTGTAAAATGGAAAAGAGCACTTTTCGTTTGAGAAAGCATTTTATTTAATGAGCTCAGAGCAGTTGGAAGTTTTCTATTTCAAGAAATGGAAATCATTATCATTACTCCAACCTTTCTCGTCTCGCGCCTGAGATCAAGAACATAGTGAACATACCAGGACAGGTGAAAGTAAAACATGTGCTGGAAAAAAAGTTGTACGTCCCGTCCCCCATATGTACTGTTACATGTACCTAAGTGAATACATAATTTGCTATCTTACACATCTGTGTAAAACCAGCTAATTGGTATGTGTGCCTTATTGCTGTATTTCACTACTCAGTAAAATTAAAGTAATAGTAAATGCCTTTTCGAGAAACAGTTTGACAAAACAAAATTGCTTCAAACTGAACGGAGGCACAACAAGAATATAAGATACATACAATGAATAGAATCTTTCTTGACATCACTATTAACGTAGTATCAAGGCCCTGGATTTTCGAAGCATTGTAGTCATGGGATGGTCGGTGGTGGGTGTAATATAGGTACTGTATTGCGGAGGTCGCATAAATTAGCTGG
>JAQFZW010000137.1:0-105382 GCA_034687055.1 Heteromurus nitidus | reverse complement strand
CTTGTCATGACATACATACCAGTAGCATTACATCATATTATGACACATTAAATACGAGATATTAACAATATCTCACTACCTTCTTCTTCAAATGAGAGTCTTTGGTACAAAGACGAATACAGGTCATAATATAATTAACTCTTAAATGGCGATTGGACTTGACTCTCCTTTTGTCCAGAGAGTTCGTCGTTTACAAGAACTCAAAATACATATCGTTTAAACAAGTTCAATTGTCATTTCTTTCTGGTTTACAAACAATAAGTAAGTAACTTTGAAATAAAGTGATAATGTCTCAAATCAAATCTCATAAAATCTCGCTAATTAAAATTCACATAAAACGGTAATTTAACCTTTTCTAAGCTCAATCGTGACGTCATAAAATAGTGGTACTAGGGAAAACCGTTAATTCCTGGCAAAAACCTAGCACATCTGAGTGTGAACAGATCCATTCGGCACTTTACAATTTTGTTCAATTTGCTTAAATGTAATTTCCAATTAAAGTTTCAAGTAACAATCATATGCAAAATAATTTCTAATCTTCGTTTGTCTGATAAAATGTTTGTTGAAAACCAATGAGGATGATGATTGTGCTTCCACCTCCTCCTTCAGAACTCGTCGTTCGCGTCGAGTACATGTAATTGCAATAAAGCATAAATCATCATCATAATAAAATTGTGCATATTTAGGTACGTGTGTGTGAGTGTGCGTTAGTCATCCTTCCTCTCCGTCTGGTCATCTCCTGTATCTCTCTGTGTGCTGGTCACAATGCGCGTGGTGTGGTGCTGCAAGTCTCTCCATCAGTAGGCAGCGTCCTTTCGTCCCTTCAATATAGCTGGTGGGTTGTGGTCCCCTTGTGCGTGTCCCTCGGCGGCCGGTATGTCTACGCTCGTGGTTATTCTCGTCAGGTTCATCGCCTGCTGGGTAGGTCGCTTCAATCGCGTACTTGTCCAATGTAATAATCCTCTTAACAACTAGGTATATCTGGTGTGTGTACGGTAACAATATCTGTTCGGTATCGGTATGTAATCACGGGTCAGGTGTCTGGCTAACTGCGGGTATCTGTAACCCAATCCCAGGGAATTCCCAACAGCGCCCTCTTAAAATTATATGTGGTAGATTATTATCAAATTCCAGGTTTGCGGTCTCGGTTCACTGTGGCAGCATTCAATTCTTCTGTGTAAAGTTTTATCAATTTGCGTGTATTTTCCGGGCACTTCAAGTCTTGCATCTTTTTCAGCTATTTAAATGTTCGTTGGTTCACATAGTCATGGTGGGCGCACAATGTGTTGACTTCACGAATTCAGTTGTGTATATTCTGTTTGCACAAAGTTCTGTTTCACGCTCTCAATTTTTCTCTTCATGTTGTTAATGCACGTACACTTTTTATGTTCTGTCGCACGGTTGATAATGTTATGCACTTTTGTCAGGGATATGTTCATGAAATATGTGTACTTTTTCCCAAAATTTTTCCTGGTCGTCTTTTGACAGATTTGAACTTCAATTGTTGAAATGTCTCATATTACCCCCAATCTCAATTTGCCCCAAAATTTTTACAAATTTGTCGTAACCCCCGAAAGCTCAATCCGCGTCCCTCGTTAACAGAGAAACCGATTCTGAACTTCCTCCGAGGTTGCACTTCACTTTTCACTGATGATATTCAAATAATAATGTTTTAAAGTTTCTCAATTTACCGAATGTGTACTGCGATGATGTTACTTGTGTTGTTGAGTAGTTGGTCTCGGTTGTTCTCAGTCGGTCCCTTCAGGAGTCGCTCACTATAATTTTGATGTTGGATCACTGACAGGTTGGAAATTTTACTGAAGGACCGAAACTTTCTGGTTTCCACGTTTACTTATCGGTTTGTGCTTGGCTGCGATTGTTGAGGTTCCGGGCCGATACGAGCCTCCACCAGTGAAGATCAATAAGGATCTTTGTGGGTTCCCGGTCGGGAACATCGGTTCGGTGTAGAGCAGGTCGGATCAAACCGGCGCCTGGTGAGAACTCCGTTGAGTAATGGGGTGGCGTACTCATGTCGTATGTTAATAACGTCGGAGTGGACACGGTGGTTAAAGTTACTCTGCTCCGCGTCTTTATTCAAGTCTCAACCCTGATCACTGTCCGTGAGCGACTGACAATCATCTTCAGTCTCACTCCAAATTACAACTTCGTTACATAGTTATTTCATCATCTTTTCGGGTACTACATAAATAGTTGACATTCCAACTCGGCATGAGCATCCTCTCAGCCTCGTTACACTCATCCGTACAGTCATCGGATGTTACAAGGGTCACTTGTCATGACATACATACCAGTAGCATTACATCATATTATGACACATTAAATACGAGATATTAACAATATCTCACTTTAGTCAGGGCCATTTGGATTCTTTCATTTCCATCTTTGTATACTTATGTAGATTGCACACTGAGTTTCTTCGTTTTCGGCTTCCTGTGCGTGATGCACATTTCCAAACAATATATATTAGCCGTTGCAGCTAGAGATTTTGAGCAATTGACTATAGTCCAATATGTTCACCACAATGGAGAGTATTGGGAATGAAAGGCTTAAGGCGCTATTCCTGGAAACTGTCAAGATTCGTATTACGCATTCAAAATATGTGTGTACGTAATTATACAGGGATAGGAAGTGAGTTGACAGTTTGAATCGATTGCATCGCGCAAAGCATAAATCTGAGAACTCTTTCTGTCCCCCATACTAAATACATTATTACGCAACATTCATTCACGTCACATTTGTCAAGTAATTAGGAAAATGCAACTGGCAACTTTCATTTGACAGTAAAGAAGCACTTTATTGTATTCGAATCATTTTTGTGGCATTGGGGAGGTCTACCACATCCTACATTACAATTACATTGCAATTTCATATTATCATTAAATGTTGGACTTCAGCAGATCGCTTGGATTCACGCAACTTCTTCACGTCCCTCCTTAAGTTTTTTCACCAACCTGGAATTACAATTACGACAGATGAGATAGATTTCGTTCAGATAATTCAATTTTATGTTTGCTTATTAAAGTTAGCAAGTTGTGACTATGAGGAATATGACTAATTTTGGATGTTTCGCAGTACGAACGCGTGTTTCTTTGAGCTTGGCAGTTTTGTTTGTATTTTTCTGCATTTTCGTCCAAAAAATTGTTGGCCACCAGCAGTAAATTCATGATTCTCTGCATGCATGAGAGGGCATTAGTACTTTCAGCTCTGCATTACAACTTAGGAACAGGATAGAACAGATAAGTATACATATATAGAGCTTCTCTGCTTTAGGATTTTCTCTCTCTCTCGGTGGAATGCAAGGAAACGCTTTCCTCGGATTACACTTCGTACTCCATAGGTTAGGTTCATAGGTACGATACGAGTACGAATATAATCAGGGAAACGGCTCAATGCAGCGTTAGTTCAAACAAGCTCAAATAAAAAAAACTCTCCTTGGACAAGGATAGAGAAGGGGCCTTCTCGCTAATAGTAATAAGAGGATATCATTATTTTTTGAGATTTTCCTCAGTATTTCCCACTATATCTGCGTATATGTCACACTAAAGTTTTCCCTGTTTTGGTGAAAATAGAAAGGGTATATGCTTTCTGTAAAAACCGAAAGAGGCTTTACTACACGTACAAACTTTTATCCAGCTACGCACACGATACACACGTGCACTCATGCATTGTTTGTTTAGTTCATTTTGCTGAATTATTGCCAGCTTAGGAACGAGTAAAATTTG
This sequence comes from Heteromurus nitidus, assembly GCA_034687055.1. Classification (NCBI taxonomy): domain Eukaryota; kingdom Metazoa; phylum Arthropoda; class Collembola; order Entomobryomorpha; family Entomobryidae; genus Heteromurus; species Heteromurus nitidus. Next base: position 101,639 of record JAQFZW010000137.1, on the reverse strand, counting down.
ATGATGGAAGGTCGCTTCTCCAGATTTCATTTTTGTTCGCCTTTCCCTGAATTCCGAGAATCCTATTCCTGTGTTCCCGTACTAAAGACTATATACTAAGCGAGCTAAATTGTCATTCAAAAGGTTTCAAACTTTATGTGAATGCATATGCGTTCCGCTACACAAAGCATGCTACCTACGTTGTGTGACTGTGTGTACATGTTTTATATCAAAAGATTTTTTTGAACACAAAGTATCTCATCATCATCAAATATAAAGCTCCGTAAGCAGATATGGGCCCACATTCTTACATGCGTTCGGCGGTTGGGCCATGTCGCGTTTGTCGACAGCACGGCGCACTTATCCATTCATTCATGTTAAATCTTTTCTGGTTGTTGTTGTTGTTAGTGTAATATAATATTTCATCCTTGTTTGCTTTGATTTAATGAAACAGAACGAGAAAAAAGACAAAAATAGAGTGCACACATGTGAGCTCTTTGTGAAAAAATGTTTTGAAGGTCTCCAACAAAATTTTTCGTGGGATGATGGCAAATACTCGAATCGACCATCCTTTTCTCGTCCTCAGACAGACAGCGATTTTTCCAGCACAAATTGAAATGAGTGATGAGTAGAGTGGGATTTGTGTACAAAAACTTGTAAAAAGTATTCATCATCGTGGTCCAATAGGACGAGACTCTGAATCTGTAGGATATTTCCTAAAGGTCAAGCGTCAAATTATTGAAGAGTGCAGTAATGCTTGCACAGGAAAATTACTGATGAGATGTGATAATAACTATAATAACCTAATGGTGTAATATGTGGCCTCCTATGCACAAGAATCGAATGGCTACTACGATACTCTCTTCTTCTTTGTTTCTCCTCCACACGATCTTTCACGGCTGTCTACCCAATTTCATCGGGGATATTATTACAGTGAAAACTCGCAAGGGAGTTTAAGTAGGCTAAAGGAGAAGACGATGATTAGTAATGATGGTCAGAATGAGGACGCTGATGATAATCAAGATAATGATCACCATCATCATCATTCCATTCCGTAGTAGCCCTCTCTTGAAACCGTAATGCTCACACACACACAAAATGTTTGCCTAGGACCGCCGCAACTGTCTACTAAAACGACCACTCTGTGAGTTGAGCTTATGAGCATATCATACCGCCATGTGAAGGTCGCCAACTCCTTTGAAAATTAGAGAAAAGAAAGATTACTCTCTCGAACTACAATAACATCATACGTGTTATGTAGGTAGGTACATATATACACATGCGGTAGTTAAATAAGTATAAAAAATCTACGCTGAAACATAGAAACCCTTTTCTGTGTTAAGTCCTTCCTTTCACTAATAAGGACTAGGACTAGCTTAACAAACTCTCGCCACTACATGCGACCCGAGAAAGAAAGAAAAAAACTTTTATAGTGGTCGTGTTGATGTTCCTCGTGTGGAAATGAAGCAAGAGAAGGAGCCTTTTAAAAGACGTTAATGGGACATGTAAGCCTATTAATGTGTTTTCATAATAAGATCTTTCCTCGTTGAACAAGTTTTCTTGTGCACTTTTGTTATATTCTTTTACGTTCGTTTGACGTGCCCATGATTATTGCGTTTTTTTCTCTCTCTCTCGAATGCGTATAAAGAGTTGCATTGTTGTGGTCCAGTAATATATGTAGTCGAGGAGGAACAGAAGGTACCTACAAAACGGCTAAGTGCACATTCCGACTCATTTGTTCTACCCCACTTATTGTTTCTCCATGGGTCTCCCTCTCCATCCATGTATTTCCAGTGCTCCTACCCTAATTCTTTCCACAATTCGCATAAACATTTATGGTAATTGTGGCTACCAAATACCCTTCTTAATAGGTAATTGTATTTTTTCTCTCTTCTTGTCTCGTTTTATTTCAGGTCCGCTGGGTGTGATGAATCTTACTGGAGTAACTTCTACAACAATGTGAATCGGACTTGTTCCTTTACCCCGACGAGCTCAAGCACGTCGTTTGAGAATGATCGGATCACCTCGTCCATCATGAGTTTCCCTCAGTTGAAGAATGTTCGATTGTTCTGTGATCAGACGAATCATAATTCGAAGGCGCCAACCAAGCAAAACTTCCTCTGTGACAGGAAATCAACGTCGGAGGTCATCTATGCTCACCCTGACTTCCGAAACCTTGCGTTCAGGTTGGTTATGATCGAATTATATTTTAAATTACTCTAAACGCTTATAAAAGGATGCTTATATGTTCACTCACAATCACAAGGATGAACAAAAAGTGTGGTTGGTTTTCAACATAATGATCTTGTTAGGAAGCTTGTTATATGGCGGCTTTGAAATGAAAAGCTGATGAAAATTCTTCATGTGAACTATTTATGTCAAGTAGACTTATCGTTAGTTGAGATCAAGTGGAACTTTAATATGCTTATACTGACCATACAAAACAAGGAAGAACTTTTGGTATAGGCTTACAAATTAAAGCTCAGTTCGAAAGTAAATATTCAGAAAAAATATAAAAAGATCACGATAAAAATCATATTCACTTCTGGTAGTGTTCTATGGGTGAATGGCATACCAAAAAAAGTTTGTGCGAACAGCCTATTTTTAGAGAGCTTTATTTATAACGCCTCGGTCGTTTGTTGGTATTTTTGAATCGCAAATTTTTGTTCACATTTTGCAACCATTTTTTTGTTTGTTGGCCCAGGCGAAACACAAAGAATGGAGTATATATGGAATAGCACAGCTGTCACGTCTCTGCTCTCTGAGAGCCGAGTTTTAGAGAAAAAAGTCCACTGAACCGAGAGTGGAGCAAGTTATACCTACTTTGCTTTTGCAGACTGTAGAAAGCAATTTAAAAGCAATTCCAGTGAAGGGCTTCTTTTAGGCTTCCAGTTCTGGAAAAGATAAGATTAATCGCTAGATTTGTTGCATGCATAATAATAAAGGGGCTATATATCTTCCACTCTCACAACATAATGCACAAAAAACTTTCGCATAATAATATAGCCTCTTATGGTATTACCACATATTCATATTACTTACATACTACAAACGAATTTCTCATTTGATTCCAAGATTACTGGCTTGGAGACAGCCATTTCCATTATTGCATTACGGCTAATCCAGCGCACAAGTAGGAGTAACATTCGCGAGGTTTCCTTATTCTATTTTTGGTGCTCTATGCATTCTGCTTTTGCGTTATAGTTCATAAGTATACGTATGATATGCCTCCATTATAATGCAAGGGAGAGCGAAGAAAGTAGTTTTTGTTGAAGAGGAAATATGAAATGCGTCTTTCAACTTAAATGGTGTATAGTGGCAGCTTGTAAACATGCTTTATGCTTTTTTATTCTCGATTGTCATGTCTCATGTAATCATACTTACCATTAGGTTCTTATTCATGTCGTTACTGCATCACTCGTGTGCATTCTTGGAATAAGGGACGTAGTAACAGTGTACTACTTTTACTACTACCTGAAGTACTATATACTACTTTCTTTATGCATTTTCTGTATTCAACTATTTAGGCTTTCTATATCAATGTCATATCGGCATCAGCGCTACGTTTATACTTTTGTTGTCATAATCATAATAGCCACAATAATAACATTGTTAGTAAAATTTATGAAGAATTAGGTTCCGGTTCCACATATGCATTATGCACAACAAAATCCTTCCAGACCCACCCGAGGATATTGAACTTTAGCATCCTCAGAACTTCCAGTTCCAGCTCCATCCGTTGTAAATGTCGGTTGCAATGTCAGCCTAACTCAAGGCGCTTTCTCTCATGATTGCTAGTGTACAATATCGCCACTTTTTGTGGGAGATTATGTGGGCCTAAAGTACACTTACTTGTATCCAATGAACTCTATCGGCTTTTCATTTACTGCGATTTTGAGTTCTAGGAGGAAAGAGCTTGTGTGTGCTGGTTACTGTTATGAGCAGCTTAAACAAATAAAAGTTGATAGGCTCATATAGTAGAATGGTGTGGCCGTGGTAAAAAAATTAATGAATATATTTTGACAAGGGGGAGCCCTCTGTCTCTATTGAATTCATCAAGTTTTAAAGACTTATGGAGAAATCAAAGTGGCGTGGTGCGTGCATTACAAACATTACCCTTCTGGTAGCTGTCATGCATGTTCGGGGATTTATGAATGTCGAGGCAAATCTTGTTAAACCTGCAAAAATATTACTTCGGTATTATGTTTAAAAGGCTTCGACTTACTCCTTTCCAACCCTTGTCCATAATGCCTTGTCTCTGTTTATAAAAGCAGGCACCAAGATATAAATAAATTTCTCAAGAAAAATAATAATTCAATTCATGTCTAATCCAATTCCACCCATAAATTGTGAGCTTTCATTCGCTGAAACATTAAGACAGTCACATGTAATGTGCCTAGTTTGCATGTACGCCTATTATGGAAAAGTCAATGTGAGGAAATGGAATGGGTTTGTTGTGGGAGTGGGCACTTGACAGTTTCTTGATTTTATAACCATTCGCTGTAATTATCCAGCTCAAAAGTAGGAGAAAATGAAGGTAAAAATGGAATTGTTCGGCTATGGTTATTCCACAAGAAGCGGAAGTTGCATGTTTAGCATGTTCTATCTTGTGATTTAGATGTGGGATCTACTACAATAATGCTACTACGTGCATCGAGGAAATGTGGCCATTTGTATGCATACGCGTGTACGAATTATGTTTCAGAAAAATTATATTGTAGGTTTTGCATGTAAGAAGGTGACGAGATTCAGATTAAATCATGAAATTGTATACATTTATATTCACAGTATTAAATGCAAGTGGTATCATTACCTTTTTTGTATATATTATCACTGCTTCTTCCATTCTGCCTCCAGGAAAGTGCGATAAGAGTAAAAAGAGTCGCGTAAATATAATGACTTTTTACAGCGTGTTCATTGCTAAACTGTGTGACTTTGAGGAGTTTATAGTTGCAGTTGCTGGAGTAATTTGATCGCATGATAATCAGTTGTGATTGTGGAACAATGTGAACAACCCTAACATGAAGAAAATCATCTACAATAATTATTTTTGCATTGTACTTGCACTGCTCAAATATTACAAGCTCACAACTACGCTCTGCCATTCCATGAATATAACAGCTTAGACCACTTAAAACATTGTTTTTAGTGTATATTTACGTATAAGTTATGGAAAACAGCTAAGAGAAACGCTCTCACATTAGAATTTGTACATCGTACCTTAACTCTCTGTCAGTTTTAATGTTCTGCTCAATCAGGTTTTCCACAACATCATAAAAGCTGTAGTAAAGTCGCACACGCATTTTCCGAGGATGATTTTGGGCGTAGAGAAGAAGAAAAAAATTCACACAAACGTAGCACACACACAACTCCACTCCACAAGCATTCCTTGGCGTTTTCCTTTTCACAGTTTCGTGCCCAGTTCCACTTTATCATGAGGTCGTAAAGTTGTAAAAATGAGTAAAAATGCAAATAAAAATTTGCGGGGATATATGGCTATAGTACATAAAAACCGCATAGATAGAGTCCGCAATTTCAGATTATTTATGCGAAAAGACGCTTGTTCAGATGATAATTGCCCCTTTCATAATATAACCACTCTCGCAGACGTTTTATTTCTGTCCTACGTCGGGTTAAATAACTTTTCATATCGTCGAGAGGGTGACCTGAACGACTGGTGACCTTTGAATTTGGTGAAAATACTTTCTGATTAGATTTCCGTATGCCATTCGCTTTAATTACTACTTTAAATGTTAATATACACTAACAAAATACTTAGCTTTTGGAAGAACGAACAATTTCCTTTCGGCTAATTTGAGCTGTTATATACCGTTGCCAGCATAGCAAGTAGAAAAGCAGTAGCCTTATTCATACAACACGTCATTCTGAGTAGGGATTTCCGGGAGAGAAGATGTGACAAAATCTTATGCATGGTATGCAATCTGCAGAGTGGAAAGCATTTTGTATGATAGAAGTATATGCATTCACCAAAGGCTACTGTGATAAAATGTGTTCACTGACATTGGATGAAGCTACTTGAGGACGAATGAACAGAAGCTTCCCATTCCTGCAAAGGAACGCATGGAATAGATAGAAGCTATATATAGTGCAGTTATAGTTTTACATCAAGACTAATTAACCGGATAAAGAGCAGCAAAGAGGTTTATTAGCATTACACTAGTCACTCAAGTCAAGAGCCTAAAAACACGACGGCAAAAGGAATACACGCTATATCAAACATATGTCCTCATAGACCACTGATATGCATTTGGGTTGACTGGGTTCCTCTTTTTTCCTATTTCTATAAATTGGACACAACCTTCCACTATCCCTTCGCTAACATGTATTTATGTACAAACACGCACAAGTCCCAAAGCAATTTACAGCGAGGAGCGGCGAAAGGGAGAGAAAACGGAGAAACCATACCCTATCAAAATCTTGTGAATTGAGCTGAGAGATAACGAAGTTAGATACGGAAATTTGTCCTCTCATCTAGTCATTCCGTTTTTTGTGCACTTTCCCTCCGCTGTTTTCCCCAAAGCGGATCGAAAAAGACAAAACATACACACACGCACACGATATCTGAGAGTTTTGGCTCACATCGCATTCATAACACGACACCATCATCATAATCTATCTGCTGCTATACGACGAGGAAATGGTCGTAATCATCGTCATTGTTAGCATTGGCTAGCGTGTGCTTTCACAGACCCGCTTTCGTTACTGTTGATCACTCTTCTGAAGTAATAGTAAAGCGGAGGAAAGTATTTCTGTGCCGAATACCTTCTTTTCTAACTGCCATGGTCCGTACATCCTTATTATGGAGATGGGAAATAGCACATAAGATACGAGGGCAGCAACAGTATCTCAATGCAATGGGACCAAATAAGAGTTGGTGTAAACGAACGAAAATGATTAGATAAAAGAGATTGAGTTTACACATTGGCAAGAGAATTAGTGGCCATAATGGACTTGGACAAAGTAGCTAATGTGCTCACACAAACCCAGAAAATGTATGGATACTTCAGAAGAAAATGGATGATGTGGCTCTTCTAATTTACCAAACAACTACAATAATGTCCTTTTTCGGGGGAGTTCGAATTGAGAGGAAATTTTTTTCCCCTTATTTGCTTCAAATAAAAAGTCTGAAATGTGCGAGTTCCTTTCCCTTTTGGCTTCTGAAAGAGACGCGCATCGGAACATCAGAGAGAAAATGTTTAGCAAAATGAAATGAAGATACGAAACGAAACGAGGACCGGCTACCGGCGGTGTACGATGATGTCACAATAGCCGGTACTTTTTTACGTTTGCTTTTACAACTCTCTCACGCTGTTTCCGCCTTCGATTACGTTATGACGATAATGATAATGGCATAAAATAACACGCTTCATTCCAAGTCCAACCGACTACTATTTTGCACCCCCTTCTGTGTGCTAACCGCGTAGTCCGCTCAGAGATTTCGAAGTAAAAGTTGGAAAAACGTGTGGAACTTGTCCAAGCTTAGGCAAAAACTTTAGTAGAATAATGTGTAAAAGCACTATGGGTAGCACGTGTCGTCTGTCGGTATTTTTCTGACTATTTTTTTTCAGTAACATGAATCCTTGAAATGAAAGCTTTTATACAGTTATTGGCAGAAAGAACGCATTTGGAATTAATCGAAAAGTTGGGGGGAAATCTTCATTATGAAATTATGCAAGCTAATGGCAGTTGTAATGAAAGGGGCTTTAGTACAAATACTTAGCTACTCTGTATACAAGCATCACTCCGAATCTTGTACTTCGGAGTTGACGGTGCGTAGAAACGAGTCAATGCACATTCACACCCAGTCAACATTTGCATACCCACGCGACCAAGAGACTCATCTTATTTTAAACATAACAATCAACGACTCACTCCTCCTTCTCACATCACCAAAATAAAATTTTAACTCTCTCAACTTTTCTCCTCTCGAATTCAACAGTGAGTTTTAAAAAATGCATAAAACTTTTTGACAAGTTTTCAAACTTTCATCAGGCATTCAGAGTACAACTTCCTCGTCCTCGTCGTCGTCGTGTACAATACCATTGTGCCATAGCGGTAAGCAAGTTACTGCCAGGTCAACATACGTTAACTAAATCAACTTTCACTTTTTTACTATTCCGGGAATATGCCGTGGAGAAAGCGTAAAAGCTGACGACTGGCTTTTGCATAGGTGAATGGGACGCGTATGTATAGAGTTTTTAGAGGAATTGTGTATTTTTCTTCTCGGAAATGGAGCTGTAGTCTGACTCGCAGGGAAAAAGATGGGATTGTTGCCAAAAAAATGTGAGGGGAACAAGAAAAGGACAAAACAAGACTTGTGCTTTTACTTCTTCTTCTCTCTGAGCTCAACTGTGTACATACAACCCCGGGAAAGTATATGCAGTGGAAACTGAGTGAAAAGCATGAAACGATTATTATAACCGTAACCGAAAACCGTATACATTTGAAAAGGTTTTTTTTGTATATACTCTTCCATGCGACTAGAAGAGTTTTTAGATTTCGTTGCCTCTTGGCTGTGTTGTGTGTGATCCACATGTAAATGACTGTATGCAAATTTTCTCTTCTGTTTTTAAGAGTGGAATTTTAAAGGTAGAAAATCTCCACTCAGCTCAAGCTCCAGCAGACTTTCTCCACTCGCAGTTGGAGGAATGAAGTGTATTATTATAAAACGTTTGTGTATATGCTCGCCCCCTCATTGATGCATTTACTTTCATTCTCTCAAAACTCATCATATTTTCCTTCCTCCCTTGAGTGGGCCGTCGTGTCGTCAGTGTCGTGACTGATGAATTTAGCATAACTTTAAACGAAGAGTACTACATTATTGTTGTCTCCAGAAAAGTTTTTGATAGAGTAGCAAAGCAGAGAGTTTCGTTTCTACACAAATGTGTAGGTTTTGTGCGTAGTATGTGGAGATAAATGAAATATAGAAATAGTGAGAGAGAGTATCATATTTGTTGTCTTTGTCATTTTACAAGTGGAAAATCTAAAGGAAAGATGCCAAAGCAAAACATTATTATTATTGCTTATATAAAGTTGATGCAAATGCACGTTAAATGGTAATGCGATGACCCGGAAATTATGTCTTTGCATTTATTAGGTTCCCTATTATCTTTACGACATCCCAAGAGACTTGACATCATCTGACAATGAGTATGTTTTCAGTCTTTTAACATTATTTTAACTGGAGACAGTTTTAAGTATTTATTTCAAATGCAGAGCGCATTTAATGCGACTCAAAAGCGCTCTCCTCTTCTTTCAACGTGCTCAAGCCTTGAGAAATGTAATGTTTTTATATCCTTCTTCCTCATTCTGGATGCGATGTCACTCGCCAATGCTCTGAGTTTGAGTACTTTTCTGGGACGCTCTATGCGAAAGAGTTTTTATGAGGCTGGGATTCATATTTAAATGTGTGCACTTGTTTAGAAACGAAATCGATTTCCCCTTTGAGCACACACACACAACTCAAGATTACTTCGAGGAGTGAACAATGGGGAGCACTATATTGCTGTAAAATATTTTTAGAAGGGGAAAGTGTGTTTGTTGTTGTCACCCAATGGAAAAGTACGCTAATTACAGTCTATCAGCGAATGCTTTAAAAGAGTGCTAAACTTATTTACTTATATTTATATCAGCTAAAGCTAAAAAACATTTGAACACTCGCAACTGGAATGGAATGACATAAACTTATTTTTGGGAGAAAGGTTTATGTACGTGAGTAATCGCGGTCCATTTGCCATGATGAGGAGTTTCTCTCCGACACTCTATTGAAAACCCCAGGTGGCATGTGCCACGTCAGAGCTGTGGCATATAACACTCTTCGACTGAGGATGAGTGACATGTCTCCCATTTTCAATTATAGCATTCGTACGGATCTGGCTTCTGCCTTTATGTGGAAGGAATAAGTCTATATCTTTCTATAACTAGTTTTTTTCCTCGTCTATGCCAGTACACTGCAATATGTTAGAGTAGCTTATCGACTGTTGCGTTTCAACACACTGCATTCTGGCAGGGATCCGAAGGAGAACCCCATACCCAAGATACTGAATCCAATATATATACGATGCTCTCTGTCTGACTTCTTGAGAATTTCGCATAACTTTTTTCTTTAATGGAATGTACTATTTGTGAAATATTCATTCGACCTAAGAGCTCTTGTCTTGAGCAACCTGCCGATTTTTACAACATGTATGTGCCTGGAATACCGAATGTATATTATATTGGGTTGGAATGGTTAGCCCACTCTTGTGCTCCTTTTTCTCGTCCTCTTTTTAATCCCAGTGCATTGCGTCCTCTCTCCAGTTTCTTGTCTGCTCTCTCTCTCTCTCGTATTGCGAAATACCATTTTGTAATATTAAAAGCTGAGGGAAATTTCTGTTCGAAGGAGGAGGAGAAGGAGGAAGATATTGCTGAACCAGTTTTTGACATTTTTATGGTGTGGACATTGGGAATGAGACTAAAAACTCTTTGAATTCAAACTTTTAGTAAATTTCTCAAGGGACGTTTCAAGAATGACACAGTTTCTCCACTTTTCCCAGCCCTTTTATGGAATTGCTGAGCCAAGCCACAAACATCAGAGCAGCCAGCCAGCCGGAGGAGAAAAAAAAGAGTAGTGGAACAGGGAGCAGTCGACCCGAATATAGTTCGAATGGGGTTCGCATCATCATGCAATCTAATGTCAGTATATGCTGTGGTGGTCTGGCAGAGCAGGAAAAAGGCATAATAAGAACTTGAGAGTCTACACACTTTCCTTTCGGTTTCTTCAGACTGCGAAACGAACTGAATGGAGGAAAGTAAAGTGATGTGCTGAATGCATAAGGTTATGGTATGATTTTGAATGAGCAACTGAGCAACACCTACGTACATATTCTAATTTTGAGACTTTCGCCATCTCCACTTTCACTCATCGCACTATTCTCCATTGAAACAACTGAATGCGATCCTACTATAAGCTTCTTATCTATTCCGGCGTATACCGTTTGCGGATTCCAAGCTACCTATTTTCTTTTATGGTTCTATCCATACATATCTTCAGCTCTTCCGCTTGAAAGACGTCGGTTTCAAAAACCGTCAAGTGTGAATTCGGATTAGAAGCGGGATTGTTTTGTTGCCCGTCAATGTTCCGACAAATGATGATAGTGTAGTTATATCCGGAGCAGATCAATCACAAATTGAAGTAGAATCAACTATTTTCGCTACTCTGGTTTTAAACAATGCTGTTTCGCTGTTCACAACTTTGAAACATTTAGTTGAATCGTTTAATTTCTAGGCTAGTTTCCAGAATTTGTAATTCGTTACTTTTCCATTACGCGAATAGGGATTATAATGGCATTATAAATGTGTTATACCAACTGAAATTGTACTATGCCACAATATTTGTTCTCAAGTTCGTATATATGCCTTTGCATAGTACATACACATCTCGTTTGATTATCAGACACAAGGTTGATTCATTCTGGCAGGTTATTTCATATTGCTTCGGGCATATCCCCAAGAGGTGCTTAGTTAGGGTAAGTAGGTGAAAGCATACATATATATAAGAACTAGAATGCATATAGTACGCTATGAAAACGAAGTCAAAAATGAAATTCAATGCGAGCATAGATACAACCTGACTTCGAAATATAAAACTCGTAGAAGAAAACGGCTAAGAAATTGAAAAGGTATGGCATACTAGAAGAAAGAATACTTTGTAAAGTAACTTTATAAGCATTAAGTCAGTCAATGGATCACATCTTTTGTGTCTGAAGATGAGCTTTCTCTCACGATGAGATTACACGCATATATAGGCTTTCCCCAGCAGCAAACATCTGCTACCACCACCTTCCACTTTATCCCTCCTTCATACAAGAAAGAAAGTCATGCAATATTTGATTTGCGTGACTTTATACCTACAAACTTCAAGTTGTGTGGGAGAGTTTTAGAGAAAGGAAAACTCTGCTCAAAGTTTTCATGTTTTGAATGAAACAGCATACTACCGTGTCGTTATAATTTCTATAATCCTAAATGCACATGTAAAAATAGTTTGGCCGAGCAGGTTTTGGTGGAGGAGGTGGTCCGAAATGGACGTGGATTCAAAAAGGATTGATGAAGATAAAGATGAGTAGAGAGAATGCTTTCACTCTTCCCCTTGTTCAGTAAAAAGTTCGTTATTCCACTGTCTCGTATCCTTTAATGCGCATATCAACTATCAACTTTTTGTGTATTGTATGTGTGTGAGAGTGCGTCGAAAGCTTATTCGTTGAGGGCTCCATTTCAACTAACAAGAATTGTTTTGAAAATGTTTGCTGTCTTCACGGAAAAAGTGATGTCCCCATTCAAACTACTTGTTAGCACACTTGCATAATAAGGGAGGATGTATGCACTCACTCAGTGGATGAGTAAGTAATTTTCCAGTGACTTCGGAAAAGAAAAAGTAGGGCCATGTTCATCGTGTGTGTCTATAGATATCTCTGCAATTACTTGAAACTTTATGTAAAGATCCACTTTTTAGCTCTTGTTCATTCAGTCATTCTTAAAACAAAGTTTGAGAGAGAGAGAGAGTTTTAGACGCGGAATTCTGTGGCAGTGGTGGTGTTCGCAATGCTGGTAATGCAAAAGTTGCTCGCTTTCTTCTCCCTCCAACTCAAAGTTTCTCTCTCGTAGCACACATTTTTTTCTTCTTTCACGTCCACGTCTCTTTTTAAATATCAAGCGTCATGTATTCCTTCTCCACAAAATTTTCTCCCCATCATCTTCACGTCCTTGCTGATTAAGTGGGTCAGAAGAGCATTTATACATTCATTTTTGCCTTTGTTATCGTCGCCACCTTGTAAACACAAAGTTCATATTATATTTTCACTTATGAAATGACGACATATATATTCCAGGACCAAACTCAATTCAGTGAGTTGTGGTGACGGTGATACACAAGAGTCATATAACGGACGATGAGCGAGTGGTCGTACCCCAGGCATATGAATTCAGATTTGACTTGTATAAGTCTTATTGCAAATGATGAGGAGTAGATGGGTACATTATTAAAATGAGTATGGGTATCAGCAGTGTTTTCATGATGGGTGATATATTTTCTTCATATAAAAAATAATTTAAGTAAAATGCGCACTACTTTTTCATATTTGTGATGTTTTCTCCGTCGTACCTTCATCTCCTGAAACTCATTCCAGTTTTTTATATGCAAGAGCTATATATCCTTTGTCTACGCTTCACTCTATGCGTCCTTTGACCGAGTAAAGCACTCTGAACTTAATTCACGAGTTGTACCCGATTTTCTGCAGGGTGTCTGGTGAGTGAAGGCCTTCCTGTCTCCCTTTTGGTTTCTATGTGTAGTTATTCCGACGAAAAAAAAACTTGAAAGGGGATCTCCTCCTTTTCTATTTAAAGTAAGAAGTAATCAGCTTCCCGTCATCCATACATTTTCAAAATACCTTTCTCCAAAGGTTCATTCTTGATTCATATATGTACATAATGTAGTCGTTGCCGGAAGCGCTGTAACCGCCTCGTTCCCGTTCTCCACGCAGACATATGTATTTTTAAGAATGTGGAACACTACGAGCGTACACAAACCCTCACCCGAGTTATTCATAAATATGAGATCTCCTCAGGGAGAACAAATGACTTACAATATTGCAAGTTGTGGTGTGTTCCTCTGGATTTCGTAATAATGCTAACAATGAGTTCCTGGAAGGAAGATGTTATCTACAAAACTATAAACTATATAAGCACGTTTTCGTATAATACAGCAGGAATGAATGGAGCTAAAAAAACTATAAGGCATTTGACAGCTTGGTTAGAACACAATAGACATCTTATTCAGGACATACGACAGAAAATTTGTTACATAACCATGAGGTTTCCTGAGGTGTCACACATATCCTCCAAGATTGTCTACGCTGACAAGATTGTAAGGGTAATGGTATCGTGCGTACTTCTTTGAAAATGTCACACTACTTCAAACCACGGTTTGACAACTACATACCTTCAAGGTATTCAACAGACCAGACCACGTGTAAGTGTATCAGCTTCAAAGGCAACATAAATATATATGTAGAACATAAAGGAATATATAATATATACCACGTGCATCATAGTTAGAAAAAAACCATATAAAAAGTATCAAATAATAAATCCGACACAAAGGTATACGGTGTGCGTAGGAGGATTACGATTATTGAGGCGGAATTACGTACCTTTCTTTACCTCTGTCTGCTAATATAAGCTTTATCCGTATACAAAAAATCCTTGTTTGGACTAAAGTGTTTTTCAACGCTCTTATATATTCTCAATTTTTTTCCTTTTCAGAGAGCCGAACGTGCCTGTACCAACACCTGAGTTTGTCGTGAAGCAAATCTCAACCCCTCGATTTGTATTGTTGGTGGAGGAAACCGGAAACATGAATTTAAGGGTAAGATCACACGACATAAAATCCTGTGTATTATTGTAAAAGTAGTAACAAGTTTTCCCCTTTGTATATACAATCGTTTATTTTCGTCTTATAAAAGAGCGTGTATTGTACAAAAAGTTTGATGATGGAATCCCACCAAACAAAATTGTTGAAAGGAGTGTATTGAAATTCTGCAGGGTTGTCTTGTCTGTTATTGCATGCTTCACTGCCATCAATAAACACAATTTTCATGTCAGCGCACCATGTGATTATTATGCAACCTGGTAATCAGTTCGTCACACCTTGTCAATGTCAGAGGACGGGCCAATTTGGTGAACTCACAAACAGAAATTTTATGCGTATTGCATTTTTTGAGTGACGCACTTTTTTTAGTAATTTTTGATGTGTCAGCAAACTCCATATTCTATATTATATGTAGACTCTATACGTTTAAGCTTTTCCATTTCCTTTCTAGGAGAAAGGCATATTATAATAAAGTCTGAGATTGTGTGACAAATGGGGCACAAGGGTATTAGGACAGGAGGTGGACATAAATGTCTACTTCCACTTTTCCAGTATGCTACGAAGATAATATACGCGAAAAGTAGGTAGACTTTGGTGGAAAAATTGGAATTTACTTTGCACGACTAGTGTAAATTGCTAAATGCCGGCAAAAACACTTTAGTCAGGGTGAGTTGTGAAGGATTTTAGGTAGATCATTCTTAGATTCCCCTGCAGCATTCTTTGCTGCAATGGTTTTTTGCTAATGCTAAAATACCTAACTTGAAAGGAAAAGGATTCTACTAGCCAAGTCGAGTCTTGGGCATCCACCAGCAGAACCTGTCGAACTTAAAATGACCACATAGAAAATAATACCATCATAATATTTGACCACACTCACTCTCACATTATCCTGTTGCTCCGGAGGACTCCGTAATCATCACAATTGCGGACGCATAAAATCTGACAGGAACAATTCTGAGAGAGTTGAATTGAAAATGCGTGTATATGTTAGAGTAAGTTTGTGGAAAATGTGTTTTAGTAGTAAGTAATGCCTACATCAAGGAGAATCTACTCGACATGCTACCACACACACACACATGTGTGTGTGTGTGCTTCGTACTTAAACGTATGTCGTGTAGTCCCGTAACATAGATATAAAAAGTGTTAATATAATGAGGTTGCCAGCTAATGAAATGAGTGCAGAGTGGCAAGTTGGGAGCAATTTCGTGATGCTTAAACACCCATAAAACTGAGAGATGAAGAAATAATGATCATTTAGTTGAAACCTGGTTATTGTATCTACTTCAGTATATATGTTTTAAGAATATAGGAGCGACGATGAGCAAGGCTCTGAAAGACTCAGTGCTGCCTTTTTTATCCGTCTACTTGGGAAAGTAGGAGAGAAACAGTATTAAAATTTATAGATACACGGCTACATTTAACGTAGTAGTGTGTGAGCATGTACTCACTTTTAATATTGTGTAGTTCGAACTTCATCACACACAATTTTTTTCACCATGTTACGCAACTATCTTCATCTAATAAAAGTGAAGAAGAAGTTAGATTCACTATTAACTTTGACTTGACAATTTCATCCGTCCCGTCCGTCAGTTTTTTTTCCTGCGTTCTCATTTCAGTGGAAAAAAAGTATACCCATGATGACTTGCAACATGAAGTCTACTCCCGCGTTCCCTTTTCCCTTTCTTGCTCGAATTGATCCAAAACTCTCACGAGCTTGAATTAAAAGTTGCATGAGCTCATTTTCATTTTCAGGAGTGTTACAACCTTGCGTAATATTATGTGTATCATAAACTAGCACTTGTACAACTATGCATTATAATATACTTCTAATTTTCAAGAATTCATTAAAAATTAATGATATTTCATGAAAAAAAAATTGTTTTTTCTTCTTTGAATGTGTTCAACGATATAGGACGTTTGGAAATTTCTCAAGCTCGCAGTTCGCAAGTTCATCAAGTATGACTTACCATCCGGGACACAGATTGGGCTCATTAGTGTCAGCACAGCGGATGTACGCATACTTTCCAATATGACATCCCTCCAAACACTGACGCTACGGAGAGCTCTCGCTGACAAATTACCCAACTATCCTAATGTGGATTCTGGAGGAAACATCTCACTCCGTCGTGGGATCTTCCAAGCTGTCGAGGTATGTTTTTCTCTGGTGTCTTATGTTCTTTTTTTTCCTGTGTGGTAGTGGTGGTGATGTGGTATCCTTTTCTAATGATTCATTGCGTTGCATTTCCTCCTTTCAACTGCTTCTTTCACGAGATGTCCGATGTCCAACAGGAACGTAATCATTCTCTCCTATTAAATTTCCTTTGACATGATAAAAATAATGAATTCATCTTTCTGGAATGAAAGTCTATTCTACCAAGATAAAATGCCTAACATTGTTCACATAGAAAACATGTTGTTCATTCATCGCATCATAAATCAAATCAGACCAGTCAAAACACAGAAAGAGACCAACCACGGGGCAACCAACTGCATCGGTGATGATTTTTTTTCGTAGGAAGAAATCCTTGACAAAGCTCATCGCATTTTGATTGCGTGTGTCTTACTCCATGTCGACGTAATGAATTCAGATACGTCTTCGTTTCTTTACACCTACAACACGAGAGAGAGAGAGACCTGCTATCCTTCGTTCCAGCCATGACAGAAAAAAAACTAAAGCTGTATTTTGTCGAAACTCTCTGAACTTCGTGTGGACCAGAGTGAAAAGGAGTCATCGAACAAGAAAAAAAAATGATGGAATAGAGGAATAGAGTAGAAAAACGCATCAACAATCTGTAACTGTCCATAAAATCTTGTGTGTCCAATCACTTGATATAAACGTTCTGCTTTGATACACTAGTACACAAGAGGGCTGCTTTTGTGCATTGAAAGAGCGCGACAACCGTTTTCATGATCATCTTCAGAGGACGATCATGATGTAGTAATTTCTTTGCAGTAAAAAAGGCAGAGAAAAAAACTTTGCCCATCCATAACTTTCCTTCGTGTGGAAAAAAGGGGGTTTTATGTTCGCAGCTTCTTTTGCTACATTTTTTTTCTCGAAGATGCATGTAAGGATCTGAGATGATGATAAAACTTTTTCTTCTTTTTCTCCTACTTTTTATGATAGCCTTAACCTCATTTGACAAGGGAATGGTAGGAGACAACTTTTTTATATGTATTTTGTTGGATACAAGTATTTTCGAGTTACGTGTACAATGCATTATTAAATGATGATGTCCCATGTCACTTCAACTAAAACATCGTGCAAAGTCGTCAATGTTGAATGTTGTCCCATTTTATCTTTGGCAAATCAGTTTAACCTTAAACATGGTATTACATGGAACAAATTGGAAGATCCATTTAGTAAAGGGAACCCTGTTGGATACTGATGAATTTTAAAAAGCAAGGTTTCAGATAAAATGGAATATTTTTCTGCAAAAATCGCACATTAAAAAATACTTATTTTCACCTCCAAAAAACTCTATTATTGTTAACTGCATTTACTACATAACTAGATCGATGTAAATATGTTTTCTGGAAATGTGTGGTGGAAATTTTCCTCGAAACAATTGACTGTAACGGCTTGTGGTACAGCCTTGTCTACCATTTCCTTCTGTCTTTCTGTCTAAACGATAACAATTCCGCTTGTCTGCAAATATGAATCGGATGGAGTGGAGGAACAAGTATATAGGAAGCGTTTAGCGAGGCGAGAGTGAAATTTTGTCGCTGCTTTCCTGCACCGATAAGAGAAGAATCCTCCTGTTCCACACATAAATACACTGGCTGAGTAAATGTGGGAAGTTCCTTCATGGAATTGTGTGCTACGGTTTTATAGAGAAAAAAGATACAGAACTCACGATCAAACACTGTTCCCTCGACATTCCTGCATACTTTTCAACTTGTGCTTACAATCACGACGGTGGATATGCCATTTTCCTCGTGTTATCAACGCCAGGAAGCTTTACATATGTGCGAAAGACAGAGCGTTGGGAAAACATTGTCATGCAAGGGAAGAAGCTTAGTGTGACAGCAAACGGGATTCCGTGAGATGATTTTGCGTGAGTCACTTACCGTGTGCTCCTCATACATACATCCATATATATTCCCCATTAAAGCCGTAAGACTATTCTTTTTGTTTGTATATTCATACGGACAGGAGGAGAACTGCACCAATTCAGCCCACTGTCTAAAATTGGTTCAAAAAAGGAGGTGGAGATAACGAAGACAGTGATTTAAAGCGTTTTTGCTCCCATCCTTATGGAACTTTTTCTCTTCCTTTTTTTGCTTGGGATTTCCCCTTGTCGCCTTTTTTCTAACGTCTTCCCTGATTTGCCTTTCGTTAGTGCTCCCACTCGTCCTCAATATTTTAGCAAAGAGAGAGAGAGAGAGCGTGTTGTTCGCACACACACTGTAACAAGACTTTTCTCTAGTTACTGGATAGAAACACGAAGAAAAGTAACACATTTTTCTGGTTTCTTACACACACCTTTTTTCTCAAACTTAGACAAGAAATGCATACACTTTTCACCGTTTACCTAGTTTGTTTTCTGGGTTCTCAAGAAAAATATCTCACTGGATTTAGAGTGTGTGTGCAGAGAGGATATAGAAGGGAGCAATAATGAAGTTTCCAGAAATATCTGATGAGAACAAAGACCAGGTGCTGGCAGTTCGTTGTCTGTAATGAAATGAATATACATACTTACTGAAGGAGTAAATAGAACTTGTCCTTATATAACGAAATCTATAGTAGGAAGGAGAGACAAAAGTGGAAAATTATCGCAGTCCTTCTCTTCAAATGCGTCAGAAGAGAACCAAATGAGAGAAAGGGAAAAGAAAATGAACTGGCGTGTCACTCGATAAGAAGAATCTCATTTTCTATTACTGCCGTCTAAAATAGAATAGAAGACCCTCTGGAAACGTAGACTTTTCTAATTCACCTAATTATTCGATTTAATGAACAAGTACATATTCTCTATTGTTTCGACGCAGTTGGAAGTAATTTCAGGAAAAATTTTGAGATATAATATATGCTTGCTTTAAGGTTGGATGAGAACATATGGGGAAAGGGTTGACTTTGGTGCAATTGCAACTTCATTTTACCTTGTTTGAGCTTGCACATGAGTTAAATATCTGAACTGATGCACGTACAATTGAAAATGTGTATAGGAGAAACCGGATGAGTAATAAATGCCAAACTTGTCAATGATGCTTCGGAATTAATGCACAAGGTTGAATTGGTTTTCTCGCTTAACTGTGCTCCGTGTACGCATTAAGGAAGGCATTTTGCCCTTTTAATGAGGACGGACAACACTGAGAAATGTGGTCAATTTCCTTAAACGCATTTATGAAAACTTCTTTTTTCCACACTAAACCCAGCACCTACTTCACTTCACAGTTACAACTTGGAATTTTAAATGCACATTAGCCAATGAAATGTGTACAGGTAATGGTCTACGAGGGTGTCCTAAAATGTGAAATGTTTTTCCTCTGATTGTCGATTCACTTTTAATGTGGCATTCTTTTCCTTTTCTAATACGACCATTTAGCAGGAGAATTCCCTGGAATTGTAGATTGCTTTTTCTGAAATCATTTTGTTCTTGCGAACTGCGTGGTTATGTATCCAGTTGCCATTTAAGATTCACGATTGGAGAAAACTATAGTCAAGATTTCGTTTCTAGTTACAAATTCACATTTTGTAATATAGGATTGGACGAGGAGCCTCATGTGTGCATTTAAATTACCTGGTTAATGGATGAGCATAAAACAAAAGACAAGTATAGGGAATTAAAAGAGACTATGGAGAGACTCTTCTTTTATTCATTTTTCGTGCGTAAGTATAACTATTACCAGTGGAATAATGTAGTAATCCCCTCACGGAAAATGAAATCCAAACTCTCTAATTTTATATTTACGAGATTGTATATACACTCTTATTAATTCATTCGTACACGCACCTGCTCTCCTAAAACTAATGGCAAGCATGTGTGTGGGCTTTTTCTTCCTTAAATCCTTCCCTTGCATTTGAGGTTAAAGGTTACTTCAAACGTAAAAAACCTTTTTTGCCAACACCACAACAATTGTTTTGTGGAAGTGATATGTGCAAGAAGGAAAAGTGCAGATTACTCACATCCGCTAAAATTTTTCATCATTAAAGTAACTCGTAAATATCAGAAGTTGTGAAACACACGGAAAATAATGACGTAATGCGGATACTAGACCCAAGTATAAATTTTTTTCTCGGCACGATTTTTTGGTTAAAACTACTAATACACATTGTACATGGTATACGTGATCCCTGAAGTTTTTTTTGGGCTGGCTGGTGTGTAATGTGGCAATTTTTTTTGGGAAAAGTAGTAACACATGAAAAGTCAAATGATTGAATCTTAGAGAGAAAAAACCAATTACAAATAGAAGGATTCCATTGTTTCGATGTTTTTTGTCACGCTCACGCTCTTTTTTATATACAAAGCTACCTCAAAAAGAGGAAACTTTGGAAGGTACAAAAGCAACGTCATAAAGGAAGCAAAACAAGAGAAATCTATCCGCTGTGTCCAATACCTAGAAAAGCTGTATTTGATATCAAGAATGTGCGTAGCACCTATCTCCAGAAGGAATACATGTATCTATATGCCCATGAATTTCGTGGAGACAGTAGTAATGGAATGCCACCCATCGCTATATAAGAATGAAACAATGGGATGAACAACCGTTCACTTTACAAAATCTTATTACCTATTATAGCTGATGTATGCCTGGTAGGAGAGAGCTAAAGTGGAGATGAGAAAAAGCCACAAGACAAATAGATTTTAGGGACCTCAAAAAAAACTCCACCGCCTCGCCACGTTTTCTCTCTCTCTACATTGAAAACGTATACAAACAAGGAAGAAGACAAAATAAATATATATCTCTGTGGTTGGTTTGGTAAACATCCAGATCCAGCATCATATTTTTTTATCTTCTATAATAAACCTTAAAGGAAAAGCTAACGTACATAGATTTTAATGCTAACGAAAAAAGTTGTCAATAAGCATTGCCAAGCATGCCATCAATTCAATGACCAAAAAACTAACAACCACAGCGTGCCATCCTCAAATAGCATTGTCTTGAGGAGACCTACAAGCTATATAAAAGTAATATATAACTGTGAACTCGGATATATATGCTTCGCACGGGTCTTCCGAAATATTATAGAGAAGCTTAAAGGTCTTCCTTGTGTACACTTGAGCTCACTCGTCTCATGTGCCACAATATCTCGCTCGGACAATGGCATGGCAGGATGATGATGCAAGTAATAATGGCACTATAAAGGAGAATCAAAGAGAGATCAAAACGTCAAGATCGTTGTTTCTTCTTTTTTTTCTCCCAATTCATTTCCCCCTTGCTTTTCACTATGAAAACATGAATGTATTCGCTATATTATATTGTGGCCACTTTTTCCCCGTCTACTTTATTACGCTTGTATTTTTCCCTGTTAATGTTAACTTTCATATATAATATACGTTCCCCGTGTGTACTTGCTCCACTTTCCCCCCAAAAAATATATATAAATCTGTGTACTAAAGGTTCCAGTGTGGAGCCAATAAACAAAGCGAAATGGCCTTCCTTGTTCACACAAATAACATGATATATCAATTTCGTCTTGACCAACAAAAGCGTGTATTTCATATTAACGTCCGTCGCTACTCTACTCTCGCAATCTGAGTATAGCATTATTGCATGTGACCAGTGACCACTGTGTCGTTGTCCTTTTTTATCGGGATTGTTGTCCGCTCCATACCATATCTTGTATTTTTGACTTATTATGTTTGAGAGAGGGGAAAATTGATTAAGAGCCTAAGCGAAAGCCAAGAGAAGAAAGGGGGAAGAAGAATCTGAGAAGTTCAGAAGGGAAGGAATAAAAGTCGCTCCTTCAAGGGAGCGTCAACATTATTACATGTCTGTGACATGCTGCCCGCGGAGACTTTTTTCTTACCCACCCTGTCGACAATGTTGTATGTCGCCGTACTCTGTAGCACGTCAGAGATCACTTACGTTGACTGAGCCTCATAGATTTATCCAACAAATCAAAAAGACATCTCTTTTGACGCGCCGTGTGGGTGGAGGTGGTGGATATCTTTTTCGACATAGCTTACCACGAGATCGGTGAACCTGGCACAGGGTTGTCAACACACAAGTAGTATTTTTTTGTACCACACATCTAAAAGCTACATGTCTCCGGTTGAGAAGAAGTTCCTTCCTCGCGGCGGGCACACACATGAAAGAAAGGGAATGCATCTCTGATTGCATTTGCAATAATCCGGTAACAGGTCCATGACAGAGTACCTTGTATCATGTGAGAGATTCTTTTCCGTACGAAATCCGTCTTAGACGTGGTAGTACGCAATTAGATTAGGATTGAAGTTCTTTTCAACTTCAGAGATGAAAGTGATTTAGGGATTCCAAGAAAAAAATGCACTCGAGTAGATTTGTGTGGATGTATGAGATTTCGTGGTATGTTTGGTGTGTGTGTGTGTGAGAGAGAGAGAGAGAGAGAGGTAGAGTGAGTCGTCTCTAGCTGCTTTTAGTAGATAAATATAAATTGCATTGCATAGTTGGAAATGACTAGAGCATTTGTTTGGAAATGGGTTTAACTTAACTAACGGGAACTAAAGGAAAAAGTAAAAGGAATGATGAGTAAAATCTGGCCAAGAAGTCAATATAAGCCCATCGTTGAAACGATTTATCTTACCAAGAGATTCTCTCCAGATAGCAAGTCAACTCGCAGTAGAGGAATCCATGAAAGGAAGAGTCTTCTCTCTGGAAGCAACACGATCACCCTTGAAGATGATCTTAATAATAATAAAAAAACATACATTGGTACTGACGACACACACGCGCGCCTACGCGTTTCAGAAAAAAATATGAGGATTGGCTAGATATATCTCTGATTAAAACCAGTGGTTGGTCTGGGTCGAAGGGTGATTAGTAAATGACAAAGAATAAAAAATTGCATCTGTCTCTGACTTTTTTCAATTTACTTGCACACATTTCAAGACTGCCATACCACCACCAACACCACCACTCCTCTATTGATTCGAGTATGATTGCATGTAGACATTTTTTACGGGGAGGAAATTGCTGATGTCATGATGATCTCAACCTCAACTGTGTGCTATAAGCTATAACCTTCTATTTTCTCTCTTTCTATTTTCAGCTACTTAAGAGAAATCAGCAGCGTGCAGCTGGATCCGTGATTATTCTTGTGAGCCAAGGTACTGTTTCTAATGCGGACTTGGAAGCGTCCCTCGAGCTTTTAAAGGAGGAGGAAGTAACTCTGGCGGCGATCGAATATCCATCACTTGGTAAGATACTAATCATCCTCATCAAAACTCTCTTATATAGTCATTTACTGCACTCTGAGAAAATAGAACGCATTAAAGGCATTAGGTTGCCCTCCTCGATGCAATAAAGACTTGCAGCAACTGCCTAGAGTTCAAAATATGGATTCTATTTTGTCGATAAAAATGTGCCTTGTGGAAACGATTTTATGTCTAACATACAATATGTATATGGAATAGTATGGATGAGTGTTATGTAACTTGTGTCTTCAATGTATTCAGCCATAAACCCAAAGTAATTTCCTTTTTGATCCCACTAAATTAATTATCCAAAACATTCCGCGTTAATTTGTTTGCGCAGTTCAAGAGGCGCACTTGAGAACCGAGGCGAAAAATATGTAAAGCAATGGGAATCCGTGAGGATATAAATGTATATACATTTGTCGAGTTTGATAATTTCGTAGGTAAATTTTTAAATGAATTGGTTTAGATCTATCGACACAGTGTGTTACATAATTTGCGCGCACAGGATAATTTCCCTATAACTTGTACCTCTAAATAGAATCGGAGGACGGATCATCGGGACCTATCGAATATGTGATTTCACATTTCTCATTATTTTCAATTCGCGGACAACAACTGTTTCATGTTCTCCGAATACTGCCACATCTGCTCTCATAAAAGACATTTTTTTCCTTCTGTGATGATGAGATGATGACTCGACGTGTGCAGCGTTCCAAAATACGAATCTCCCTGTAAATTCAATGAAATAAACCCAAAGCTTAGTCAAGCATCCTTGAAGCATGATAATTATGCTTTTGCCAAATAAATTGCTATTCATGCATGCAAAGCGAGAGAGTGAAACGCAGACTGAGATAGAGAGATATAAATTCAAGAGGATTTCAAATTATTATTTTATATCGAGGCAAAAGAAGAAGGGAATTTGAGTAGATTTTGAGTAGTATGCGTGTGTGTGTGTTCATAGTCCCTAGAATTTCATAGGAATTATTTATGCTCCTCTCTCCTCGCATGTAAATACGAAGACTGTAGACGTATTTGTTGGTGTTGGTTGGCCGGCTGACACAGTCACAATCTGCGTGACGGAAGCATCTTTTCCCTACACTAACTAACTATATTCTAGCAACATATGAACCTTTAGCCTTCGTTGAATAGGAAATGACGAATGACATGTACCTATAACCGTCATCATCAACAAGCCCACCTCCTCCATCCATTCAAAATGATGTTGATGGATCTTCACGGACAAATCGATTCATTCAGTTTGGGTTCTTTTGTTGAATATTAACACTTAACAACCAGCGCTAGACACACTTATCACCCACTAGCAGCAAGCTTCCTCGCGGAGCTTTCATAATCATCAAAGAATATCCCGATTATAATATTCACAATATTCAGAGAGTTGTGTGTGGACGTTGTGGATACATTTTCATATATGCTTACTATACTCTCACTCTCACCAAGTTAATTACTTTCATTTTCGGGCAACCGTTATTTAGGTCACCTTTAAATTATCAAATTACCTTCTGCGTTGATTTACTACTTGTTGGGATACGCAATCCGGGAAGTTCGGAGAAGATAGAAAGAGAGAGAGAGAGAGTATTCACCAATCATTTTGCCTATATCTACCTTACACATAATTAATAATTACTTTGTGTGGGAACTTGTTATATGATGATGACGATGCTATTAATAGTGCAGCTTAGATATATAGGATATGCCCTTGTAGAGGAGGAGAAAATAAACCGAGTCTCTCTTTTGTCTCGATTCATGTAAGCATGTACGCCTAGACAGATAGGATCTGGTTAAGAGAAAATCGCTTTAGAATCTAATCTTGTATTGTTCGCCTTCTCCTATTTTGTGAACGTGAGAAAATGGAATTTCGCCAGCAAATAGTAATCCGTTTTCCCTCGTACTTTCCCCTTGTTTTTTAGGAATGTGTGGTTAAATCTGTCTATAGAGAAAAATATGAGGTATGAGATATAGATTGTGTGCGTTTAGCAACGCTAGAGTACGAAAGAAGCCTTGCATTTTATGACAACTTATACGAACGGTTGCATTCTCAGCGACTGGCTCAGCGAGAAAGTAGTACAAACAAAAAATGCTACAAACACCATCATAGCCTTATTTTGGTAACGCTACTTGCGTTTTTGAAGATAAACTGCGTTATTGTTGAAGGCAGAAGAGAGAAAGCAAGTAAGTGCCAACTCCCGCTAAACCAGACAGAAAGTGAAGAAATTATTGTTGGAAAAGAGAAAAAAGAGGCTCTACTGAGAAGAAGAGATTCATCGAGAGAAAGTGGCAGTGAAGGAAAGTTGGTGCAACTCACACCAAACATTTACTAGAGGCTACCGTCAAAATATAGAAAAAAATAAGTTCAATGAGCTGGAGCAGTATAAGTTGAGTTTGGGAAAGCCCGTCTCAACTCCAACCGAGAGTTTTCTCTGTTCTCCCAGTTCTCCCCCTCCCGAACAGAAAGTAAAAGTGAAGCAAAGCATTTTTTTCTGGAGAATGGCACGAGTAAAATTTGGTAAAACCAGGGCAATGCCAAATAAATGGATAAAGTTTACCCAATATTTCACCACTGTTTGGTCATAAAGTAATGGTGGGACAGCACTTGGTAAAACTAACTACACCAATTACGAGCCTCGTGGATAGAAAATGGCTTATGTTTTCCTGGTCACAAGATAGTGCAGAGTGCATACTACTCCTATAAGCTTTTTGTGTAAAGGAAAAGAAGATCACGGCGAGTTTTGTGAAGCAGAAATGTGTATTGCATATTGGTCGGATTCAATGCGGACAACAAAAATATATAGTCTTTTGCTCGGAATATCATTTCCAGTCTCACTATAATATGGACGGATTTCCTTTTGATGTACTTTGCTGTAGAAAACAACGAGCTTTTTAGAGATTTTTAGGCTTCGAATTAGGAAACTTGCTTTGGAGAAATTAGTTTGAGGGTTTTTTGTATGAATAAACTGTTGGGGAGAGTAAGTAATTTACACTTGTTCGCCACTTCTACAAAGTTGAATTACGTATTTCTAAAGAAAATGAGCACATAAATCGAATTCGTTGAAAAATTAATCATTTACATAAGATCATTAGTTAATTTCAGCTAGTATTTAAATCTTCGTAAATCGTATTCTTATTTTGATTCCCCACGTGTATATAATTGTTGTAAATTATGTGTGGCCAATGTTTTATTACAAACAAAGATCACATTTCATTTCTTCGTAGTGAGAGGGGAGTACAATGTTGAAAAATTCAATTTCTCCCTCAAATCAATTATTCTAGAAATGTATATAAGCAATACTCACATCTCCACGTGTATGTATAATAATGATAAGATCCACAGATTTATGAATTAAAATATCCTTCTCGGAAGGAGATCACAGAGGATACTCACGAGTTCTGGGAGCCAGACTCATTTTCCGGTCTACTGCTCCAACTCTTTCTCTTTTCTGCCAATTTTCAGAGTAATATCGGCATGGCATAAGCCACTAAAAGTAATATATTATTTGCCATGCAAGGAAGGATAAATTATTTTCATGCTGCACTAGCTCTTGTCAAGGCTGTATAGGCAAACGATTCTAAAGCGGCTAGAGGTTATTGCTGCAACTCTCAATACAAATGACTACATATTGTACTTGCAAAATCTATATAGCGCTTTGTTGGTAATGTTTCTTTTCAGGAGATGGGAAAATCTCGCTGCTGTCAGAAGGAACTAATGGGCCACACTTTGCAATCCGAGAGACGGGAGTTGGACCAACCACACATATGTCAACTTTCGTACAATTGATCAATGCACTGATGACTATTCAGAAATATTTCACGGAGGATGTATCACCAACTTGGCCCATTATGGTAAGCCGGTTTTTCCATTCATTCCCCGTATGCATAATATCACATAAGAGAAATAGAAAACTACTCTCTTTTCATCTACTTTCGAGACACTTACAAACGAAACCTACATTTTTTGTAAGGAGTGGAAAAGTTGTATAGAAAACTTTTTTTTGCGTGTTGATACCGCTCTCGCATGGAAGAAGGATGCTCGACATTTTTTAATACCAAAGTTAGAGCGGCGAGTAAGCATTTATTGTCATTTTTATTTTCAAACAAAAGCAGTTTTGGCAATTTTAACTGATTCATATCGTACAGCGGGGCTTTGATATGATCATGCGTGTAGCAGACGCTGACATGCTGCGGGAGTAAACATAGTCTTGTTTTTGTAAACTTTTGGGGAGAAAATAGGGAAAATATTTTTGTAAGAAACAAGACACACACAATCAGATACATCTGCAATAAATCTTTGGCTTGGACTACTACTAGAAAAGTAGCTAGCATTATTTTTTAAAGAGTCATGCAACCTAGTTATCTACTTCGGAAGGAATACTAGGCATGTACGATAAATGTGATGAGTAATATTATATCTATTTATGGAGAAGCACATGTGTGTGTCTTGTGTGTTGAATAGTGTTCATTCCGTTTGCTTCCCGTTTTCTACACCACGTCATCAAGTAATAACCGACGAAGCTAGCGTGTGCAGTTTTCATATATTCCTCATTTAGGTGATAACATCTTGAAATACACAAAATGCGAATTATGTGCGTTGACTCATCATAATTTATTCCTCTTGCTTCATCATACAGTTTAAGTCATTCAGTAAAAATATTATGTGTAATTCGTAAACTCATGCGCATCCTATTATACCCCATCATAATGCACCTCTTTAACGATCAAAACTATCCGACTCGCTTTAAGTTTGGATGATATGAAGTTCACAGTGCGACGTTTATTCAAAAGAGACTTTGACCATGTTCTACTAAATACTAAAAAATGTGCTGAAGTATTATGTACATTACTTTCATTCAATCCGAAGCTACTTCAGTGATAAAGAAGCGCAAATTTTTTTTCAAGGAAAAAATAAATAAATTTACACACGTGAAGAGTCGATACACTTAAATGCTAATTTATTGCGAGTTGTCTTCACATTTAAAATGATCTACTATGCATTTTACGGTCTATTTCCTTTCTCTCCTCCGCCGTGCTTCATTTGTGCCAGTATGAAGAGGTCTCTACATTTTTTGCACACACACTCTTCAATTCACTATTCAAATGGAAAGTGTATGCACGAATGGAAGTGAAGTAAAAAGAAGTAGATAAACGGAACAATTTTCTTACTTGCGAAAAAAAAGTCTTTTGAAAAGAGGATGAAAAGTGTATTTATACTCATGCGTGAAAATCCCAGCGTCGTATTCTATAGAGCAGTACTACATACCATTTCTGTACATTTTTTTTATAATTCAATGTCTTTGAATTTTGTATACATGTTCCGACGACATTCCGTAAACAGCTCAAAGCTTTATAAATGGAGAAGAAGAAAAGGAATTTTTATGCAGAAAAATAAAGTACATTTTTTGCATTATGGGATTTTTTTCTGATTTATATACGCCCACTTACACCATTTTATGCATATTTTTATCTTAGCTGGATAACAATGGTTTAAAAATGTCAGAGGAGAAGATTGTTACTGACATTTGTAATACTTTTTTCGAGAAAAATGCATATAAATTGCTGTGCAATCATGTTATGCTGACTACTTTAATATCCCAGCTCCACTGACTTGTGCTGAATGAAAATTCATGTGCTTTTGATGAATCATGTAAGTTATGCAGATTCTCATATTATTCGCGTCCTTCACTTTGTCGGTCACTTACCCATAAAGCACGTACATAGGATTATGTCTATATAACTATTTTGGTATGAATGAAGAGAGAGAGAGAGAGAGAGAGAGAGAGAGAGAGAGAGAGAAAAGCAGCTCAAGCACAACTGAACAAAAGTTTTTCTCTCTACATAATCAATTTTTTCTCACTTCTCATACATTTTCGAAAAATTCCTTGCGGGGCTTATGCTTACGCCTACAGACTTCTCTTCTTTTTGTTCCCTTATTCTTTTCTTGTCCGAGTTTCATGTTATATGTATGTTAGTAGTTTGTGAGACATTGCAAAAGTGTAGATTGGACAAGACAGACAAGACGGAATGATACATGGTCTTCTCGTTTTCGCGTTAGTTTCGCTCGGCCCCACGTTTTCCCTTAGAATCACTTGTTTCCTGCCATTTTGGCCAAAGTGCAGGAAAAAAATGTAAGCCAAAGCCATGCTGTTTTCTCGTGTTTAGCACAAATACAGTACACACGAGGCTTAAAATGTATATGACTTAAATATTTTCAAAGTTATATGGCATAACAAATAATATTATTATCATACCAGCATACATGTAACTCTTGTAAAACAGCATCACTTTTCAGCTGATTTATTGTTCACAATTCAGATGACATTGTGTTGTCATTTCCTTCTTTTCTATTGTAAATTATGGATACTTACTTAAGTGGCCGAGGAGAACGAAGAGGAATGTAATCGATTTCTGCTTATTTAAGCAGGCAAAACATATTACTTCATATTCGCATGCTGACCAAGCTACTTTTGTTGAGGTTGTCTAAAAGTTGTAGTCATCACGGAAGATTTCCCCGTCATACGGATATCAAGAGATTTTTTGGGATAAATTAAGAAACAAACGATGCATAGATAAAAGGGTGCACATAAATGATATATCAAACTCTCACTGAATATTTATTTATTATTACAGATTCACCAGGCTGAGTATAAAGGAGATTCCAGGTCGTATGTGGAAGCCAATTTTAGCTTTGAGTCGGCGAGCACACAAAGCCCAGCCGAGTTTTTCATTTACACGTCCAATCCAAATGATCCCAAAATCAACAGCGTGGAGTTGACAAGCCCTAATGGAGTCAAGTACACGACTCAGCTCTCCGACTTGCATGACATCAACGTGATCAAGATCGACGCTTTGATCAATGAGGTATGTGTGATGTAATTTACTCTCTCCTTCCTTTCCTTTTACAGCGAAAAAAATCGTTTACTTTCATAAAGCGTAATTATGAAAAGTTGGAGAGCATTTCTTTTTCATGTTGACTACATAATAGACGTCCTCAAATCCGGAATTTTAAGAAACTAGGTTGAGAAAGAGGGTTAAATCATGCGAGGGTATTCCAATGTCACTGAAAGACTTTTTTACGACAGCATATAAACAAGCATGCAAGTTTCACGTGATGGTGTTTACTGGCGTGGCATTACTTATTTTGATGTCCTCGTTAGCGTAAAATTTTCTTTCGCTTGCGTTCCTTATTCGTATCCGAGTATTCTTGTTTTCCCCTAATTAATGAAGTAGAGGATTAAAAACAAATGGAAGCAAATTTCCCATGAGATGCAACACAGAACTCAACAATCATCTCATCTAATCCCATCACAAAAGAGTATATAATAATGTCATTCCGGCAGCACATATTCCGGCAGCACATTGTTATACTCGTCTGTTATGCAAACAAACAGCCGCAATTGAGTAGAGATGTTGAATATAATCAGGAAATGATCAGGGCAATAACGAAAACCTCACGCTGCTCACTCTGGCATCAAACGTAAAAGTATTAAACCAAAAATCACCATAATTATAGCAGACTCAACACCATTTTCGTATCATACCCCGTCAATTTTTACCAACAAAAGCTGTAAGAAAAACGAGTGTAATTTCGTCTTTCAATGAGAAATCCCAATGCAACGTGCGCACTACTTACTCCCCTGTCATCCACCAACTTTCGTGCTCATTCTTTTAAGAGAGACATACGGAGTGGGAACGGGTGCAGAAAAAAGTTTTTTCTCCAGATTGGTCTGTCGTTGTCATCATCTCATCTCCACATCCCTTGATCACACACTTTCCCTTCGTTATTCACTCATCCACATCGTGATCGCCGTCTTCGTCATCATCATGCTTGGAAATGTTGAACATATTCCTGTCTTCATTTTACATGCTTTTCCTCGACTGCTGAAAATGAAAACTTTACTTACAACGGGTTTTGAGTATTAAGCCTGTGCATGTAGTAACTTATGTGTCCCATGTGTCTACCCTGCTAAATGATATGCATAATATCCTGGAGAGGAGAAGTGGAAGGAAATTAGGGAATGGAAGAGTGAAAGGAGCGACATAATACGGGAAGATGTTAAGCTTCCTCCAAAAGGCAACATTGATATATTGTTGCGATATATATGATGTGCTGACAATGATATTTTTCCATGCAACAGTGTGAAGTGTGTGAAGGAAGAGAAAGATACTATAAAAACGCTTGATGCTCCTCTCTTCACAAAAATATTCAACTGAAATAGTTTCCCCATAATGCTTTAGCTACGACGCTGACGACAATTATTATTACTTACTTTATTCAACTACAAGACAAGAGATGCCGAGGAGGATATGTAGAGGAAAAACAATAGACCAAAATGGTAAAAGATCACAACCAAGGACGAGATGCTACTTTGTCTTTTTTACTGCGCTGGTTGCAATTCTCGAGTTTCGTGTGTGCATGCAAGTGCTGGACGTGCATATATGTCCCATATTCATATGTAGCTCGTGTGCTACTTTTCCTGGATCAGGAAGGAAAAAAATGCCCTCATCTCCTCCATGGTCGTTGAGACGAAGTCTCTAGTTTTCTCATTTATTATGTACAATATTTAATTTTTGACTAAGACAAGTTTCCTCTGTCTTTTCCTCGCTTCTCTCTGTTCTCCTCTCTGTTGACATGATTCATAATGACTCGTTCCTACCATAGCGGCACGAATATAAAACTGGGGGAGCAGACAAAGTGACACTGAGAAATACATTATTTTTGCACACTGCACACAGCAAGCAGCACGAAGAAGTGGAAAAATGGGGAGAAATGTGTATAAATATATTGAGAATATATACGTAAGTATATTACTTATATATTTATAAACAAACACACTTTGCGTGTGTATAGATAGAGTTGATGACAAAAAATACGGAAGAAAAGGGTTGCTGGAAGGTTTTGGCTGTGTGGTTCTTACAACTCAGCATGTGCTTACTTCCTTTGCCTTTTCGGGTTTCCGCACAAACTTGGTTTCCTTTGCATGCGTCCGTGTACCAAATGTATGCTACGTGTATCCTGCTGAAAAATATCAAGAAAAAATTTAAAGTATATTTATGATGGTTTTAGTAGTAGCTTGTAGGTACAAAGTTACTTTCTTCAACTTTCGATCATCATGATGACGGTGGTGGTGATGATGTTTAAACCTACTTTCTTGCTTACATTCATGATTAGGGATGTGTGTACATTATGGATGTAAGTAGTAGATGTGCCGTTTTTTAGAATGTCACACATATGCAACATGCTCCACATTTCTCGGGCAAAAATTTCCTTCCGCGACCCCCATCACTTCTTCCTCTGAAAGTATGTTTGTATATGTATACGTGAAGCTTAAAGTAAACACCTAAATTGCTCCTCTTTTCAATAATACGACGTGCTGATGGCTTATGTATCAACAAAACGTGTTTGTTTTTTGCTTCCAAAAAGTCTCTCCGTTTTGACATTGTACTTGCATATATGACACATACGTGAAGACGTCATGAAACAATCTCAGTTGAATGTTTTGCATGCTAGAATTTACGCTTTGCTATTTTCACGAGGATAAACAATAAGCATTGTCTTCACCACTTCTCATTGTGAGTCTTGTTGTGTCGAAAAGCAATAAAAACATTAAATAATGACACAGTGCTTCAAGTTTACTGACCATCACTCAAATGATGTGATGAGTGCACAAGACAAGAAGGCATGGTTCACTTCAGATTTATGTGATCTTTGGCTTGTGTGTAGGCGAATGAGACAGATGATGCCTTCAACAAAGGGTGAAAAAATAGAACTATTCTCCAAATATAGTTGTTGTTGCATAAGAGCATAAGATACGAAAGAAAGGCTATGGGAATTTCATGAAAACAAAATCGGTTTCCAAAATGCCATTTACAGGAAAGTGACGCAGATGTGTGTCAACACAACACAACATCCTAACAGGCGTAACAGTCGGATTTGTTGCCTTTGCGAATATTCTTACGTGAAAGTAGGCATACAAATATCCTTTGTTAGTCGAGCATGTTTCCTTCTTTCCATAACATGTTATATGACAATCAAGCTGAAAAATGTGTAGGTAGGATTTTGGGGAACTATGCGAAATGTATAAAAAAATCACAATAACGTACATAACGATGAAACGCAATCCAGAACGAGGCTTTAACTGTATTTGTTTTGATAAATACTTTCTGAGAAGAAGAAAAAAATGTTTTTTTGTGGAAGTTTGTGTGAAGTAATAAATTTGTTTTTATGGTATACTTACAGCCGGGCGTCTGGCGCTACAGAATCGAGCGACTCGCTGACAGCCATCAATCCCATTTCGTTCAAGTCGTGACGAAAACTTCAACGGAGGATTTAACAGCTCGCCTGTACACGAATTTGGGTATTTCAGATAAAGTTGCCAATTTGAGTGCTACTCCATTAGTCCTTTATGCCGAGGTGAGTTGAAAAGTTTTCCATTTCCCACACAGATTCTCCATACTACCATATTCTATATATCTTTTGCAATTTTCTCTTACTTTTTTTTATTTAAAAAAAAGAACGAAAACATTTTACTACAACCCGCAATCTAGTAGGATGTAGTAGCATGAGTTACAATCATGTAACGTAACCCTTTTTACAACTTGAACATAACATTCTTCCTCTCTGATTCCTTTTTACAGGTGAAGCAAAAAAAGAATTCTCCAGTGATTGATGCGGATGTTGAAGCTACCATTGTGACAGGAAATAAGAAATGGACCGTGAGGCTACTGGACAATGGGAACGGAGGTCAGTATTTTTCGACAATTTATACATATTCACTCTATTCCTTTCAGAACTGCTCGTCTGCAGCACTGCACATATACAGCCACACTACTACTCGCTGAAAGATCCAGTCTTTCTTTCACTAAAGATGCATCAATCATTTACAAATATTCTTAGTCGGTCATTCCCCCTCTCGATCCCTATTCATATTTTTTTACTATCTATAAGTTTTATATAAATTTTTTCTTACGGATCGAAACCTCGATTCTCAGAGTGCTCTTTTCGTCACATACTTAACAGAATTTCCACCTAAACATATACTCAAACTCCTTCCTCCACCATTTTTCTCAAATGCTCGAACCTTCCTCTCCTTCATAAAATTCCTTAGTTTTACGCAGACAGGCAGAGTCATATTTCTCTGCTGTCTTAATTTATCTGATATATCCTTGAGAAGAATTTTTTTTGCAATATCCCGATATAATTTATATGTCCGTTTATGGTACGCACAAAATATATGAAAACCTTTTAGCTGTCTATAAGTACAAGTATACCTCTAATCCAGACAGAGGAAGGAATCCAAAATCCAACGTTTCTCTCTCTTCTATGATGTAAGAACTAGCTAGGCAATTTGCTACAAATAGTCGTTCATCACACTTACAGACTTTCGCGTATAGTTTGAGCATTCCATATATAAGCTTTTCGTATTCCATTAGAGATATTTTGCGCGACTCGAACGTAAAAAAGAGAAAAAGGAGTAATAATTTAATGATAATATCCAACATTTCTGAAAGGCCATGCCCAAGTCCCTTCCCCGAATCTATGTAGGTTATAGTACAAACGATCATTTCAAACATGACATCAATCTCGAATACCCTGTTATAAAAAGAGTAAGTATCCACCCATAAACACTTTTGAAAGAAACTTTGATTGATTGAATTCAATCCTCCCACTCGCCACCTTGGAACTGTAATGTTTTTCTCCTTTCATAATAAAAAAAGTGAATTCAAGTCATTCTCCTCTCGACGAAGCTCAAGCTCAACATTGGTCCTTTTACTGTTATCGTTGTTACCATTAAAACGGCAGTTTGATGTCTTGCATCTGTACTTGTTTATTGCTGTGTGTATGTCAGTAATATGATGCTAGATAATGCAATCAATATCAATGCAATAAATTGAATTCATACTTTACAAGAGCCACATTTCTCCCATTTTGACAAAAAAATGAGCATCATATCAAACACGGCTAACGTGAGTAGAGGAAAGCCTTCTGATTTATTATTATGATTTTGTGAAAGGTGGAGAATATTGGTTTCACAGGATCACGTATATGGATGCACAAATTACATAACCTTTACCTTGTATTTTAAAAAAGTCAGCATGTGTTCTGGTGAGAACCATCCTGAGCAATTAAATGACTTTACGATTATGCCCTCAACATGAGAAACAAAAACGGAAGACCATACTCTCTCTGCAAACTTTAAGCTGTTATTAGAATTCGGTCCTTCACTTTTTTGCTCCCCGCAGGAAGAACACATTTTCATGTGTGTTATTTATGCTCATGGAAGTTGTTATATAGTCACCATATTATAGAAGAAAATCATTTCTTATAAGAATATAAGTAGTTCTATCAGTTTTTTACTAGGCTGACCAATGTAATGTGTTCCAGCATCACTAGTACGGTTAGTTTGATTATAAAAAAGTTCATTCAAGTCGATACCAAGTTCTAGGAACACGGGATAGGTAGGTCGTGTATGTTTGTGACGGAGTAGCTGGACTGTGGACTCGTCCGCTTTTGCTACTTTATACTTCATAGAACACACCACACTGGAACAAGGGTGAACCGAAGGAGATGGTGCCAGTGATAGATACTTTATTATCTTGTAGCTCAGTGGCAGTCGGACAGGACCAGATGAAAAATGAATAGACAAACTGACCTTTTCTAATCGAAATATTTGAGAGCTTACACACACATAGGCATATATACATATAGAACATTACTGTGAGTTTACCTTTGCAGATACAAATACAACTATAGCCTCATTTCCTAGAAAAAAATCTTATAACCTAATACCCGACTCTTGCTTCAAATTCTAACTTTTATAGTTTCATACAACACAAAAGCGAGTGATATGTGTGGTGCAGACGTTGGAGCAAAGATGATGTGTACACGTACACGCTGAAATACATTCATATATGCACGCTCTGACTTGTAGAGATGATTACTTAAGAAGTACTTTGTTTATAATGTCTACAGATCCTGATGTGACCCGAGGTGATGGAGTCTACAGCAGGTACTTTATCGTTCCCCCTGGAGAAACAGCAACAGCAGCTCAGTTGGAAATCTCAGCGAGAGTTGTGGTGAATCCATACCGAGCACGCTACATTGTTAATAGCCAGCCTATCCCGACGTCGTCATCACCCTCCTCAGCTCTAGCAAGCAGTAACAATGCTCGCAGTAACGTCGCACACAATCTCTTTCCTCAACAACATTGTTGTGGCTCGTTCATCGCCCCTGCAGACCCAAAAAGCCAGTACAAGATCATGACATTCGCGGAGAGAAGCAGTAATTCATTAATAGTCCGAGTAAGCGACATCCCACCCGTCGGCTTCTATACGCCGGGAAGAATTGGTGATTTGAGAATTGCCGAAATGGATGCATCCAAGCGAAATGTAACGTTGACTTGGACCGCGCCCGGTGAGGATTTGGATCAAGGAGTTCCAGCCTCTTACCAGGTGTTCTATTCCACTGACACGGTGAACGAGAACTGGTCAATGCTGACGGAAATCAAAGCCGATTTAGAGGCTGGCGTTGAGGACAATGTTACAATTACTTTGCCAAAGTATGGCCAATATTTGGTAGCAATAAGAGCTGTCGACTACTACGCAAAGTGGGGGAAAATGTCAAACATCGTGAAGGTGAACATGGTCCCACCACCTAGAGAGCCAGAGCATGGTTATCATTCTGGAAGTAGCGCAGCTGGAGGCGGCGGAAGTACTCTGTCCATTAAGAACACCACTCCACCACCAAATGATGAACTCTCTCGATTCGACTTATTGCTCATTGTAATTTGCGGACTTGCTTTTGTATTCCTGCTTGGAGGGCTGATCGTCATACTTTTGTACTGCAGACGAATCGGCTCATCACAAAGAAAATCGAACAAGAAGAACCCAGGGGACACGAAAATATCTGCAATTACCGATCCAAAAAGTCCAATCCATTGGTCTGCAAGTGAGCTACTGGGTGAGCATGAGAAACGACACAGCTTGTACGGCGGAAGTGTGTCACCGAACAATAGTGACAAATCACTCAAGCCCGGTCAAGCTCCTCAACAACAGCAGCACGAAATGCAGCTCTCCTCGCAGAACCAAATTAATCAAAATAGTCATCACAATGGACTCCCTAATGGCCATCCTCATAATCACCCAATGCATTTGAATATCATACCCGGAGACTATGTCGTTGGTGGGGCGAGCACAAGTACGAGAAGTCGGAGTTCACCCGACTCATACGATGATCCAGATAGTCCCACACCAATCCCAGTGTCTGTGAGACACATGAACCGACCTGGTGACTACACCATTTGCGTCGACGGCTCGAGTAACTTGAGTAATAATAGACTTAATCATCACCAACAACATCATCATCATCCCCAACATCAAGAGACTGGAACAAACACTCCTTCTACTTCCACTGGCTATGGCCACCCACCACATCCTTCGCAGCAACATCATCCTTCGTACCATCATCCACAGTACCACTACCAAATACCGCAGAATGGAGGACTTGTTGTGGCTGCCAACACTAATGGCAGTTATCCAGTCAGTAATCCCAATAGATACTCCTCCGCCAATAATCCTTCACCTTTGCCACCACCCGTAGGGTCGGTGCCTGGACATCAACCACCTCCATCCCATCTAATGCACTATGATCCAGAAATCCAAGGGTCGATGAGCTCCGTCAATAGCAAAAAGAGGAATATCACAATGGTGTAAAAATATACAACTTCGGAGTCTATACTTTCAAACTGTATATCATATGACCCCTATATTACGACTAAATTGCTGTTGTGGTATGGTGTGTTATAATATAAATGGTATTAACAAAAAATTCGCTCTATAAAAAAGGTATGCTCTATAGTTTTAGTTGACATATAAAAAAGATATACACGTTCAGAGGAGAAAAACTTGTACCTATATTCTTTTGGTATCTTCAAAATTATGTCGACTTTGAAGAGTCTTCACCATATTACTTTCATGATTATACGCATAAAACTACTTAACAATGCTACTAGTTCTTATAACTCTACAACGTGTATCCAAACTACTGTTCGAAAACGTCTCATTATATTCATATGGGCACACGAAAGAATGCACTCTCATCATATATTTCACACACTTGATATTCTCAAACTACTAAAACAGTTTTATGAAACCATAATATAACTAAAAGGAAGATCACCAACTTTCTACATCGCTGTTAAACTAATTTCACTGGAGAAAGGAAGACGCACATTACGAAATTACGTTTTATTACTCCAGCTGTGAACTAATGTTTTAGCACATGATTACGAAGAAGGTGTCGCTCCTCCGTACGCATCCCTTTTCCAAGAATTTACGGTGACAATCGCGATGCGCAGGTAACTTCATATAACTCTAACGAGGAGAATTTTTACGGACATCTCTCCCGTGACATTCGAACGCGTCAAGATATATTACTGCTTCAATTACTCTTTCAAACATCTCACAACTTTTCCAGGATTATGAGCGAAAAAGTAGCATAGATTATCTTGATAAGCTTTTTTGTACAAACTTGCCGAAGTTCTTAAGTTTGACATGAGAAGAATATGTACTTTGTGTAAGCGTACATGTGGGATGAGAAAGCAGCAGGATTTTCCTATATAACCTTTCCTTTTACTCTCATCAAATTTTATTAGATACCATTAATTTATATCACATTTTACTATCCATTTTACGTGATTAATGCGGATAGGAATATTTGTAAGGATCCACCGATAAGTAGAGTTTTCATTCGAGCACTCTAATTGTGTAAGAACTTTTTACGGATTCACGTTATTAGAAAACTAGCGACAGGTAACGTTCCGCAATTCGATTATTACAACAAGCACCATAAAAGTAATCAATCGCATATAAAATTACTACGACACACCAAACCTGCAACAACAAAGTCGAGGGTTCTTTTTTTCATATAAATTTGTAGAGAATCCACATAATAAGATTGTTTGAAGACAGTCATTTCGTGTTCATCAATTCAAAGCTAAAAAACTATATATTGAGCATATAAAAGTAGTATATTGCGCATCAATCAATGCCAGAGTTTTATTCAAATCCTCATCTAGTCATCTATAAATGCCCGCTGTGTACAATTATGTGTATGTATTTGAGGAAAACATGGTATATGAGTTACGAATCCAAAATGTAAAAAATTAATGCATATAAAATATTTAACTACTATACTTTGAAACGCTGATGCTAATACAAGGCATCCAGTTTTAAGTACGTTGAAAAAAATCTCAAGAAACAAATTGTGTACATAAATTACCAGTACCATTTGTGTAAATTATAAATCTAGATTATGAATAGTTTTAATTCTACATCCAATCCAATCCACTGCATCGCTGAAGTAGCTTTAGTCTTGCAGCTTCATACTATATATTTCTATAATTTAATTGTGTGATTATGATAAGTACGTTTTTTACAAAAGAAAGTACAGTTGTTAGACCTAGAACTGAGCACGTACTGTCTAATAATATGGAATATTTAATGCACACAACTGCTATAAATGTATAAATTGCAGCCAGATATCTATGTAGTTGTATATAAGTGTAAATTGTTTATATATAAAATATATCGTCCTTTTTATGTGTAACAATTTAGTGAACAAATCGAAAGATTCAATATCTAAAATATTTATTATTACCTCTTGGACAAATTGCGGTGTATACTGACATTAGTTTTGAGTAAATTCATATATGCACGTAACTCCAACCCCACCAACAACAACACTCGCTAAGAAAAAAACTATACATGTAAAATATATTCTTTTTAAATGTCGCATGTGTAGGTTTACAAGGAAAAACGGAAAGGAGAAGATGAGAACTATTACGGAACGGATGTTTAGTTCGTACTACAAAACAAAATTATACTTACAGTACTTTCTACGTTGGTAGATAGAAAAAAATTCATGTGATTACTGGAGTTGTAGGAGAAAGTGTTTATATATGTGCTCGAAAGTAAAAGTCTTTACGAAAGTACACGGCTAAATTTGGATACTAGTGCATAAAATACTATATAAAATTAGAGTAATTATTTTAAAGTATAGAGAATTATTAATTATCTATTATTTATTTTATATCCTTAACTTTCGACTTAATACGAAAATCGTAATTTTCCCAAGCTATATTTGTTTGTATCGCAGTAATTTATATTTATGGTATATATTTTTTATTACTTTACACTTTCACCACCATTTCTGATCTCTTCATGCAGTTTTTCTACTTTCTCCATTAGGGTTTTTACGATGAGTTGCACTGTTTGAGATAAGGTTTCATATTATACTTTTAATGACACGCAAATATGTACGTATGTATATAATAGAAAGAGAGTAATATAATAAAAATCTATAATATCTGTATCGAATCGTACATTCAGTATCGATTGATAAATTTAAAATAGCAAGTACTATATATATCCTATATACGTGTGTAAACTTCGACGTTTCATAATGATGTATTTAAATGTACTAATGTATAATTTCAAAAATGTATATTTAAAATAAAGTCATGCTGTTATTCGAAATTATGCCTACTTCTATCTCATACTTTCATTGTCACAATTAAATCTCGCTGACCTAGCGAGGAGCATAATTATTTATCCTACTGCAAACGAATTAAATTAAATACTGGAGAATAACCTCCAAATCATGATAATACAACACATCTGCATCGATATCCATATGATATGTACAGATATACGCAAATAATTACATGCGCTACCAGAAACCACTGATGAAAATCATTCGCGTTAGAAAACTATTAGTGAAAGCATCCAAAGCTCTCGTGACAAAGCCACAAAAAGCATAAAAATATAAAAATACATCTCCTCGGTCCTGCTTGCTTGAGATTTTACATCCAATACAAATATTTGCGAAACTTTCACCAATTTCCCCAAAGTGTATTTCCTTCACACATTTTGTCTTCATGAGAAAAAGCTCCCTCATGGAATATCCAACCCTTTTGCACAAAGCACAAAGAGAACCGTTCAATTCCTAATCCTACACCAAGCGACATCAATCCCACAACGACTGCATTAGAAGACTTCTCTTACAACGAGTTTCTTTACTTGGGCACCATGTGGGATAGATGTCTGCTGCAACACCAACCAGCAAAAGGAATATCGATGTTATATGCCTTCCTAACAATGAGTCATCTCTATACAATGTCACTTCGCCCCGTCAAACAAGGTCTTCGACGTGTGTAACACCTTGTATCTACACTATATAGCATCTCAGAATTACAAGTACATTTTAGTACATACTTTTTTACAGATATTTCATTCATTCCGAAGGATAAAATATTTTGATGAATTTGAAAATGTGTCAAAATAATTTTCATGGACATGATCTAAGGTTTTATATTTAGAGGAAGGTTCTCTAGCTCACATTTCTCACGGATATACCATAATTTAAAAAAAATTCATTGTCCAGTCCACGTATTTTATTCTCTATCGAAATACATCGTACATCTAGAATACTGTAGACGACGACCATGCAGCCCCAGAGCCCCACTAAATGTACCACGCTCTTCCAAACTACAATTTAACCAATATTTCGTGCTCTACACTATATACCCAACACCAACCAACGCTAGGCATACGTATCTACATCTTGCTGATGCTTTGATCATGTGCAAAATATATACTCATCCACTAAACATTGATAGTCTTAACTCAGCTGCATGTTACAACAGCTTACGTGTCCAATCCTCCAAAACACAAGAATAATGAAAACATTTTCCTTGTTTACGTAAATCTATACGTGGAAAAAAATTGCCACACATAGTCGAGTTCGAGACACCAACTCCAATAATTGAACTGCATCAACCTACACAACTTTTTGTGATAATTTAGTTGTGTTGTCTTGTGTGAATTGAATTGTGAAATGGAATGAGTGAGCGATTGAGTGCGTCCGACTATAATAAGCACCAATCCAATCAAAATCCATTGGCGATTTTTACCGACAAAAAAAGTGTGAAGTTTGTGTGCGTTGCTTGTTGTAGGAAAGACTAAATAGCGAGCGGAATTAGGTAAGTTTTTGAAATGGATTGTATAAGTACTTATATGCATACCCTTCAAGTATTTAAAAATGGTTAATGAGACAATTGAATTGAGACAGTAACTTAAATCTGCACATACATGAAACATGTACATTATGCCTGTGCTCTTGCACATTTTACTCAATTTTTTGCGTGCATGTGTTGCTCTCACAATTTTTGAGTATTGCACATCTGTGTCTTGTCTGATGGTGTAAAAAAGTAAGGTTGGGTTTGTTCTCTGTTTGAGAGGATGATGATTATGTGTGTGGTAGATTGTAGTTTAGTATATACACTATTGACTATTATTTGCATGGTCATCCTAGATAAACTTACGTGGACATGAGTATACGAGAACTGTTTCA
The DNA here is from genome assembly GCA_034687055.1 of Heteromurus nitidus. NCBI lineage: Eukaryota > Metazoa > Arthropoda > Collembola > Entomobryomorpha > Entomobryidae > Heteromurus > Heteromurus nitidus. Next base: position 58,477 of record JAQFZW010000137.1, on the reverse strand, counting down.
TCACATCAGCAGCGAGTAAAGCGAGCACGATCCCACTTCCAAATTCACATATACGTACACATCATAAATGCAAAGCACGGTGAGGAGAGGGCCAATAATTTTTTTGGTGTTTTGTGCACGTACAATAAGCAGTAGTCGAGATAAATCTGAGCGAAAAAATTAATCAGTTAAAGTTGGATTGTGACAGTGACAAGACTTGCAAGTTCAAGAAAAAAGTAAGATTTAAAGTGGCGAAGGCGAAAGGTCCACCCACGGGTAGGTTTTGTAAAATATTAGAGGAGTTTCATTGGATTAAGTTGGAAGTATTGTCGATTGTTGAAAATATGAAATAGTAATTATTGGGGTTTTAAATTCTAACCATCAATTTAAAATTCTATAACACACACCCAACTTTGCTATTGAGCTAATTTTAGTAACTGGTGACGGTTGACGGTGAACCGTTTTATAGAAAACTAAGAAGTAAAAATGAAGTTGAGAGATTGAATGTTGGACGGAGGAAGAATAATTCGGCATGTTTTTGTAATTTAGATTCTCAAAAATAATAATTACGTTCAACGCTGCTGATTCAGCTGTTTGTGTACTTTTGATTTTAGTAACTCGTGTCAGGTGTGGTACAGTTATTTCGAAGGCTAAATGCACATGCCTGTGATTTCTTATTCGAGTCAATAGTAATCAACTGCTCACCTACCACCTACATGCATGTCAGCTGTCTGTGTTTATGTACCTTTTCCCATTCTCAATGCTCATTTTTATGAGAAATTCTCAAGTGTAAAAAATTTAATACGTTATTTAGAAGCTGGAAGTAAATTCGCCGCGCTGTCTGTCTGAAAGATAAACCCTAATATGATTGTTTGATTTAAATTTTTGTAGGATTTACGTTTCTATCAAATAGCGAAGGATTTGGATTTTATTCGTTGAAGTACGTTCAACTTGGATTGGAACCGATTTTTAGGATACTCCCTAGCCATTCATTGTTAGAAATTTCGCTGTCGCTCATTACAAGGTTTTTTACACTTGTTCGTTGGGATAAGTTATAAGTAATCATCAGTGTCAAAATGGCGGAACAAGGGGAAGGAGCTGATTCAACCAGCATGAAAATCACTGTAAAAACTCCGAAAGAGCAACATGTAATTGAATTGGATATTAATGCATCGGTTAAAGAGGTAAGGTATAAGTAAAAACTCGAAACGTGTAATCATCATTCGTTTCGTGTAATACGAATATCAGTATATGTGTGAATATATATACGAATATATGGAATGAATATGTTTCTATCAAATCAGCCAATTCAAGTGTATTGTATATTTCAAAAAAATTATTACAGTTCCGTGAAAAAGTATCGGCAGCGTTTAATCAATCGGAGGAGCAATTGTGTCTTATATTCGCTGGGAAAATAATGAAGGATAACGAGACTTTAGGCCATCATAAATTAGCGGATGGGTATGTGGTTCATCTAGTTATCAAGTCATCAGCACGAGGACCTCAAGATCCGACCAGTAATAATAACCCAGCCACCAGTAATAGCAGTAGTTCTACGACCAATCCATCTACAACTCAGTCAAATACGAGTATGTCCCATTTAATTATTTTGAAATCAAAATGAGGATTATGCCGATTTTCATTTATCATGTGAGAACGGGTAGTCTGATTTAAATGCAATATTTTGTATCTTCTAGATCCTGCTAGTGCGAATAATTTGTTTGGAGCATTCGGACTTCCAAATCTTGGATCTTTGGGAGCTGGTCCTGGAATGCAAAATTTACACGATCGCGTTCAACAGGAACTAATGTCGAATCCTGATATGCTACGTCAAGTCCTTGATAGTCCAATTGTGCAAAGTATGATGAATAGCCCAGAAATCATCAGAACGATGCTCAGTGCAAATCCTCAAATTCAGCAACTAATGGAGGTAGTCTCTCATGTTCATTTTTAATTTTAATTTCCGTAAAATGAAAAAATCTAGTATGTGCTAATTTTACGTAATTAATTTCAGCGAAATCCTGAGTTGACTCACGTTTTGAATAACCCAGAAATATTAAGACAGAGCATGGAACTTGCTAGAAATCCTGCTGCCTTTCAAGAGCTCATGCGAACTCAAGATCGAGCTCTGTCAAATCTTGAAAGTATTCCAGGAGGATACAATGCTCTTCAGCGTATGTACCGTGATATACAAGAGCCAATGCTTAATGCCGTCCAGGAGAGGTACATAATAATATAAGTAACAGAACTAGAGCTCATTTTTGTTAACAAAACTGAAACTTGTTACATTAATTTTAACATTGGCCCGTTGAGTAGACTGGCAGGGAATCCATTTGCTGGCCTGGTTGATAGCACAGCGAACGGAAATCCACAGCAGGGAGTTGAAAATAGGAACCCTTTGCCCAATCCTTGGGCAGCACCTGGAGCAGCAAACAGCCCGTCTGCTACGACTCCTGGAGCGACAGGATCAAGTAGTGCCACCACTCCTACTGGAGGAGGGAATTCAGCAGCTGGACAAGGTGGAGGCGGTCCAGGATCAAATAATCTCTTACAATTTATGATGCAGAATACTGGTGGCATGCAAAATCTCCTTAACACCCCCTACACACAAAATTTGCTGGATAGTTTGATGGGTAATCCAGATCTTGCACATCAGTTGATGAGTGCAAACCCTTTGTTTGCTGGAAATCCTCAATTACAAGAACAAATGCGGGAAATGACGCCGAGGCTGCTAAGCCAGTTACGAGATCCAGAGTTCCAACAGGTGCTTTCCAATCCTGCAGCTTTGCAGGCTATAATGCAAATTCAACAAGGAATTGAACAGCTTAGAGTTGCTGCACCTAATTTTGCAAGGAAGTAAGTTCAGTAAAAGCTTTGTAAACCACAAAACAGAAATGTCGATTAGATTCCAAAGTGCTAAAAATATGATTTCGTTTGCAACCGGCAGTCTTGGATTTGGTGGCCCATTCGCAGGTCCTACGGCCTCGGCCCCTACTTCCGCTCCCTCGGGTACTGGTTCCACAACGACACCAGAAACGTCTAGCACCACCACACCACCCACAAATACAAGTAATACGAACACTGCTTCACCCGGAGCACAAACTACTCCTCCTAATCCATTCGGAGGATTGGCAGGGCTCAATCGGGACACCTTAAATCAGTTCATGTCAACCATGGTTAGTTAGTGATTGTCAATAAACAAACCATAGGCCACCCCTTAATATCTGTATTATAAGTATAAAATTAACTTTTAGATATCATCGTTGGCCCAACAAAGCGACGCACCTGGGAGTGCAGGTCTAGCTGGATTGTTAAACAACAGTCAAAGTCAACAACCGCCAGAAGAAAGATATAGCACGCAATTGGAACAATTGTCGGGAATGGGTTTTGTTAACAGAGAAGCAAACCTGCAAGCTCTGGTTGCAACATTCGGAGACGTTAACGCAGCAGTGGAGCGCTTACTAGGCAGCAACCCAAACTTTCCTCAGTCGTAATATAGTTAGATTGTGACAGTAATTAGTAGATTCTAGCTCTGCACTCAACGGTGGGATCCATGAATTTATGATGCTTTGAATCCGTATAAAAATTGGAAGACGATACCAAATTAAAGTTGATTTCACGATTGAGTCCAAGATCTATTCAAATGTATCTCGTAACCAATTTGCCAATTTTCAAATATTGTTACGGCTGAAGAAAATCAGAACTGCAGCATGTTTAAATTGTATGTCTCGCCGTTGTTTTCCTGATGCTATTTACAATATCACATTTGTTATTTAAACATTTACTATTTACGCGTATGAATGTACACAAATAGATCGTATGTAAAACTAGAGCTATTGGTATGTCTTTTAGGTATGGAGGAAAAATATATATCGGAAAAAATATTTTAAACTTCGACTTCAAATAAACTAACTTTTTCCTCCATAACCATAATCGCAAGGAAGCTGCACAAGAAAATTTCGGCTTTCGTGTATATTCTGTGAGAATGATTGCTAAGAACAATTTCATGCAGTAAATATAATCCGATTTATCATCTTGCGTAGAATAGAAGTGACTTGTAATTTTATGTTCCTAAATTAAACATTAAATTTCGAATCACGACACTCAACTTACTTGTGTAACAATTTTACATGACGGGAGCTGCAGTACAATACCGGACGAATTTGTATGAGTGAAATAACTTGACTGATTTTCTAATCAGTCGCATTTACGTCTTGTGATCAATGTATTGCAATTAAACAGTTATTAATTTCTTTAATTTAATGGCTTAGAAAATTTTCTGTGTTTCAAAATGGATTCTTCCATAATATTTCAAATAACAAAGGAAAATAATACTTAGATATGGATTCTAGCTAATCTTATTCAACAGTCATACATGGCATACGAACATGACGTGCATCCCAAAACCTGTGATTTCACAAGGTATGTATGAATTTACTGGTAAGTAGGACGTTTGACGAATGCGGATTTGCGTCATCAAGCTAATTTACAATACGTCCCAGGTAGATCTCAAATCTCAAAACATGTACATATATGCCTTGCCTTCCCAGACTGTGCATAAATCAAAACTTAAGTTGCAGGTTTTGAATGAAACAAAAAAATATCACAGTGGGAATTGTTTCATCTCCACATCCAGTCTGTAGTGTTCAACACAATTGTTTTAGAGAAGGAAAGCCATATCGATGTACTAGTTCTATACATACGCAAGTGACTTATTACTTTATATACGGTAATATGTACTATGTAGGTACAATAGAGTGTAATGGTTAAAATATTAATTTTAACATTTTAATAGTCGTAAAAAATAGCTAGAGCCGTTGTTTAGTGGAGCTCCATGATATTTCTCGTACTACGTTTAAATACATGCCAACCTTTGCAGCACACATTTTCATATAAAAAATACAAAACAAATTGCTAGATGCTAATCGTAAAAGTATGTCGGATTTGGAATTGGATTACGTGTCTGGAAACATGAATATAACACCACAAATGACACTAAATCCCAAGAGCAAGCTTAGCAGCTTTGGCAAATGCATGTGTCCATTTCTAAATTCATGTGGTAGCACCTCCAAGAATGTGACGTAAAGGAATGTGCCTGCTGCCATACCTAAAAATTGATAAGAGTAATGACACAATATAAGCGTTCCCTCCTCATCAAGAAAACTCATAAATATCCATCAAAGAAGTCGCAATTACCTTGCAATGATCCAACTATAAGAGATCCATTTAAGGCCGCCAAGTCCGTTAACAGTAATCCTATTCCTATTCCAAGTGGAGATGTTATTGCAAATACGGTTCCACAGATCGTTGATTTTAAAGGGCCCAAGGGGCATTGCGATAAGGTAAGTCCTAAACTAAATGCGATGACGACTTTATGGATAAGTAAGGCCCCAGTAATTTGGAGAACATTTTCGACAGTAGTTTGTACTCCAATAGCTAGGCCCTCAAAAGTGGAATGAACGGATAGGGCGAAAATCATTGCGAAAGCTCGAATTGTTGCATTTTGTCCGTGATTAACGATTTCACTGGGTGTGTCATCGGCGATGATTCCCCCACTTTCTTCAGAAAGGAGAGCTTGTGTTTCATTTCGAGAAACGCGGAATTGTCTCTCCCTCGAATCCGAAATTATTTGCTCGAGCGTGAGTAAAAGGAAAAAGCCCATTGCAATGGTGAACTCTGCGAAAGGAAATTTTTGATCTGGATCTATTGCCTCCATCGCCTGTAATACATAAAGCAGATAAGACATGAGGAATGTCGGAATGACATAATTTGTAAATTATGGAGGAGGTTAGGGTTATTTATAAGGGTTCGATAAATCGTGGAATTGGAAACTAAGTTTATTTCACAAACCTCGGACACAGATTCCCGCACGTCTGGAAATAGATGTAGAAGACATGTTCCCAGGAAAATTCCTGCTGCAAAGCAGTTGAGTATGCTCACAACTGCTGAATATCTACATACATAAAAGCATAACGCATTTTAAAACCTTTATTTGCGACTATACAGCATTGAATATCAGACCCTGGAAAGGTCAGGTCTGCAACAGGCGTCTCGTTTAGAAATATACGATTTTACAAAAATTCCTTATATACCTGTCCGAATGAAAGACATCCACCCCACTTTCATGTGCTGTCGCCGTAAATTTTAACGGTAAGAGAACACAAAATAGAACCACTAAGAATAGGACCAGTATCACTATTTCCTTGACCAGATTGAGATCCATTGTGATGGCTGCACTACTAATTCATTAATCAGAGGCGGTTTTGCACTTTATATGCCTTTCTCAGCTAATCGCATATCTCAAGTACCCGGATTCAGACAATTTTTTTGGGTAAATGGATTTCACTTCTGTTCAAATGCACCTCCGACCGTGGCTGCGTTAGTCATCCCAAGAATGGAATAAAAATAGAAGTGCTCCTTCAAATGCAATTAGAGGAAATGACAACTCCAGCTTCGTTGCCTGAAGAGCACGAGAATGAGGAATGACGTACGTTGTGAAATGTAATTTGATATATGCTGTGAGCTAATCTGACGAGGATGTTATTTCATTCACTCATACTAACACCAACAAAGTGAATCTTTACAAGTCTTTGTGTAAACCAATAAAAATTAGATCATATCATGATTACACAAAAATAGGGAAAGCTCCGCACAATCTGTAAACCACATCTTTGTTAAGTCAATATTTTGCCATATCCAACGTTTGTATAGGTTTTGGAGTGTACAAAGCCTGCTAGCTACTTGTCACATTTTGGGTTTTCAGTGTTTCGTGCAAATTATGACTATTTTGCTATTTGCCCACTATTAGTCACTCATCACATGAGCTGACCTTAAATACATGGTAAATTGTGTTTGGAGTTTTTATTGTGGTGTGGGAGAGGGAGATGTATTTGTTTGCACTTTGCACAAAGTGTGAATGTTGAATGTGAAAGAGAGATTCACTTTACTTGTTACTTCTTTCCCTTGTTTGTCGCATGCTTATTGCTAATGCACAGGAGAGAGGCAAGAGCTTCCCATTCCTTACTGCAAAGTGCAAACATGAAATTTGATTATCTCACAAAAGTTGTTGTTCTTTGTGAGATTGGCATGAGGTGGATGGGTGTTGAGATTGAGAGTTGAGATGTGGAGAATTTGGATTGGGATATGGGGAACATGTGTGCATATGTACATCTACATTGATCTTTGCATCAGCTTCGTTATCTGACGCTGTTGCAAGCTGCACACACACATGTCATAAACACATAGTCTAAATACATATAGACTTCTTAATCTCTGAACGTTCTAAAAAATATTATTATGAAAAGCATTCCACTTCGAGGTGAAAGGCATGGTTCCAAATATCCGTAGAGAGATAAATTTTTGTGGAACATTTTCTGAATATGAATGAACTCTAAATAGCTTTTATTAAGATATAATGTGAGTGTAAGGATGCAAGCACTATTAGGGGAAAACAACGCTGCCTGCAATATTATGTAGCAGATTACACCCTGCTGGATACATGTAATAACAGTTCGTGTACTTCAAACATGACTCTGGAATTTTTGATTGTGAATTTGCCTCAACAAGTACATATATGGAATATGGAAGTTGAAGTGATAAGCCTAGGGCAATTTAAGATATAGAATTGGATCATATAATTTGTCCCTAATCCTAATATACGTATTGATATTAGTGTTAAATATATTATTGAAATGTACAGTCTGCAATATTTTAAAGCTCAAATTCCGCATGATATTCCATGCCTGTGGGAAGCTACATATATGCACATTGAATGCCTCACTAATCCGTTCTGAAATATCAGTCTGGAAAATTTATTGGTTTAAAGCTTAATGACTAATGACCATACATTTGGTCGTATTTCACTAGGGCAGTGTCAAAAGATGAAAGAGGCGTTTTGTCGCTTTGTTCTGAGGAAATACGCTTTCACTAATATTGAATTGATACATATAAATGTTCACAAAACTCACAATATAGCAAGCAAACATTTTTATATTTTTAGTGTGATTCTCGCTGCTGATGTCATGTCCGGGTTTTGCATGCAATTGACAATCTCTGAAAAAATAAAAAGCATATAAATTTCAACTTGTTTATAGCTTGAATCCTGAAATCGGGCTTGTGAGTGGGTGATATCGTGATATATGATTATATTTGATATTCATATTTCTCATAAAACTACGAAGCACGTGCATTTTCTCATTGTTCCATCCATCATTTGTAAGTGCACTTATGCATACATGCATTAATTTTTGACACCAAGAATTAAAATGCTATACTTTACTGAAATCCTGAACTGCATGCTCATTGAAAAAATCAGAAGATACCAAGTAAAGTATTCCAACAATTCAACAAAAATCGATGTCATGTATTTATGATGACGGTAAGGTCATGTCATGAATTAGATTTACGAAACTTCTCCCTCTGTTGCGTCATATCAAAACGTGTAGGAAGGTCGTTTTATATGATCAAACCCATTCTGCATGATTTCTAATTGGAAAATTTGTGACGGGTATACTACATTTGATGAAATCCGACCGAACCGTACATCTGGATTACGTGCTTGTAATTTAATTGTTATCAATGGAATGGCCTCATAGTTGCGGCCTGGCAGAGAGTAAACTTGATTTTTCAATAATACTTTAACACTACAAACGTAGGATAGATCGAAGGCTATAACGATTTATGATGTTTTACATCTTATGGATCTGCTGAGGCGAAGTTCATATGTACAATTTTTTTGAAACCCATTATGCGAATACATGAAATCGTACTCTGATTACATACATCTGCCAAGCAAACACGAACCAGACTACATAAACTGTCTGGAAAAGTTAAACGAGACTGCATATTATTATTATATTGAATTGCAATTTGCAGATCAACTTTCCTTTTTGACTGATTACTGCTGCTGATATATGCATACTTGTTATCTGAATCTCTGAATGTTATGTTATGTCATGTCAGTGTGCCTTTGCATGGCAATGGGTAATGGGAATATATAACAGAGTGTGCACACAAAACCTTCCATTCATTTACCCTTTTTGTTTTCATAAATTGACATCTTTTTAATTTAACTAGATTCGGGCGTTGCAAGAAGTGTGAGTTTGTGCAAATCCTCACAACTTCGAGTTTAATTGTACGCAAACCATTTTTGAAAAATGTATGTACATACTCCATATTGGCATTAGAATAATAGAATGCAAAGATTTGAGCGAAGAATGTGCTGACACGAATTCTAGTATAATAGATAGACCATAAGAAAACGAATATACATTTCTTGATAAGATTTATCATATTTCAGTACAATATCAAATACAGACATTTGCACATTTTTATATCGTAATTCAACTTTACAGTTCTCTGGAACTGGAAGTGTGTCGAAGTTATAAAGTTTATAAATGTCATGTCATATGCCATCGAATGAAGAAGGAGGAATTATTTTTCACACATTACATTTTCTCATTGGTCTACTAAACTCCTGTGCTGACTGTTAAAAAGCTTGTTTAGCACGAAAAGTAATTAGGAAATTCTGCGGAACGATGTGGCGTGGAATATATATACTTGTTGCATATCGGTTTTGCATTCTTCTACGTTCTACCTCGTTCGTTCCGTGAAATTGCAAATGATAATTTTGCACTGTGTTCTCTACAAGGAATAATATTCTTCCATTTTTCCTCATTCAATTCCCACACGGAACGAACCTAAATCCAAGCTTGGAAAAATCCTTTCTCCTCAATCGTTCCTCAATTAAATCGTAATTGCTGCCGACATAATACACGAAACCCTTTTGTGTGGGACCAAAACTAGTTTTTTTGTGAGTAAAATTTAATCATTCTTGACTTTTGGCGAATTATAGTTCAGAAGTGTGTGCTGAAGTGTGCTCGCTTGAGGCGGCACATGTGCGCAGATGGAAATTGTGAAGCACATCGTGTCAATCGTGTATTTTGTTGTTTACCATTTTTGAGGACATTCACGAAGTAGTATTGGTAGAAATGAATCCCCTTCCCCCAAAGTTGTCAAAAGATGGAGGCGGTCCACTTTTCTTGCTTCTTTTCACACTTGTTGTCAAACTTAGTAAATCACTGTCAACTGCTATAAGCTGCGTGATTTTTATAATGACTTTAAGTTTTAAAGCAGGGGATATACGAGGCGTTTTAATAATCATGTTGTGTTAATATTAGTGTGTAATCTGGAGAAAGGTAGTCTCCCTAAAGGTGAAAGAGGCTATTGTCATTCTGGACGCTGACAATTCTTGTGTTAATTATTTTCAATTTTGTGCCATTGACAATTAAGGAATAAAATATTGTTTTTTTTGCAGTTGCCGGTATCCATTGTGTGAACAATGCCGACTACACCAGCTAGTCCCAACGATACAGAGGAGGAGGCTGATGCTGTTCACAGACGCTTTCATCCTGTGGTTCAGAAATCTGGAGAAGACATGATAAAATTCTCTGGGGATTCGAGAAGTGGAACAACTGAAACCTTACTTGGCAAAGATGAGAATGGAAGCCTCATGGACAGTGATAATAATCCCATTGTACCTACAAGTTCAAAATCTGAAATTCCGGATTATGGTTCCACTGCGGTGGACATCGGCATCCCTTCAAATAGTGAGGCTGATTCCGGGAAAGATTCCACTGTGAAGCGACCACCTTACAAAGAGGAACAATTTGGATTCGATTTGCGTTTCTTGAAACGCTTTTATCGTTTACATGGACTGTTGTTTCTTAGTTTATGCTCATTTTCAACTGCACTCTTTGTGTTCCTCTTGGCATTGGTTCTTTTGCGTAAGTTGAATTATCTGGTAATTAGCTGAGCCGTATTTTCTGCAGCCAGTTTAATCTAAGGGTATTCATTGAGTTTTCCTTAATTATTTGCAGAAGAATACATTGTGTATCAAGTAGGACTGATCGCCAGTGGTTTTTATAAGACTTTAGGAGATAGAGATCTTCCTGGTTTTTGGACTCAGACAACTAACTCGTTGGGATTGATATTTGCGGTTTCCTTTGTGAGTTGAGACGATTTAACTTAGATAAATTATAGGTTAGAAATGTTAGAATAGTCTGCTAAACAATCCTAATGAATCCTTTTCTTCATTTAGGTTAAAAGTTCAACGCAGTATGTGCAGAAAATTTTAACCGTCACTTTTCGCAAATTTTTATGTAAAGCGGCACATCGAATATATTTTGCGGACATTAGGTTTTATCAGTTGAACGTTCTGGACAAAGCAATTGATAACCCGTAAGCGTTGCTATTCATTTCTACATATGTGCATTTCACTTAGGTACTAGATATAATCGACTATAGCCCGAAAGCACCATCTGTAACTGCTTATAATGTTCTAGGGACCAGCGAATGACTCAAGATATAGACAAGTTTTGCTCAACTTATTGCGAAGTGTTGCCAAAAATCATCGTCTCCCCTTTCACAATAGGTTACTACTGCTATCAGGGTTATCGAAGGTGAGATTCAACTGTCTGTAAATTTTTGGAACTTGTATCCGTAACTATAAAGTGTCATTTGAATTTGAACTGCTCGTCCATAGATCCGGATGGCAGGGTCCATTGGGTTGTTTTGGATTTTTCCTTGTTGCAACATTTGTTAACAAATTGTTGATGACCCCAATTGTGCGCTATGTGGTGAAGCAAGAAAAATGTGAAGGCGATTTTAGGTATTTTTTCAAAATTCAGAATTCATGTATTCATAAAGAATTAACCGTGTTAAATCATTAACAAGTAGTATGTACGTATTCGCTAAATAATTCGTTTCAGATTCCTGCACATGCTTATCCGTGTATATTCGGAATCGATTGCCTTCCAGCAAGCATCGTTAATCGAAGGTGGAAAGGTTGAAGATGCTCTCGACAAGCTAGTTGAAACTCAGCACTCATTGTATCTGAGACAATACTTTTTGAGCTTCTCAGTTAATTTTATTGACTACATTGGGTCCATTTTTAGTTACTTAATGCTTGCAATCCCGATATTTTCTGGGCAGTACGATAATTTGAGTGCGGCTGATTTGGGCGCTTTAATTAGCCAGGTAATATATTTACAAACGTATATTTAAGCATAATTATATGCGTTGAAAGTTGACTTCTTATTATTAAGGTGACAATTCTAACTTTTACTTCTGGGCTTTTTTCATTTGCGCAGAATGCTTTTATTCTTATTTACCTGATATTTACGTTTACAAGCCTGGTGGACATTTCTGGTAAATTCACGGACATCGCAGGTGTAACGCATCGTATATCTCAACTTTTAGAAAGACTGAATGCCTTGGAAGACTTTTGGAGAGACTTGTATCCTGACGAGCAGCAAAGAAGTGCAAGTTCTCTTCAACTTTATGGAAGCTGGATAAACAAACGGAAGAAGAAATCGCATCTTGTAAATACATTTGACGAACACATGGACTGTGTTGATGTCGATGTCACTTCTGCGAAGCTTCCCATATGGACATTAGAAGGCATAACATTCTCTCCCCCAATGTCAACAGAACCTCTTATAAGAAAGTTAAATCTCCAGTTTATTGTTGGACAGTCAGTGTTAATCACCGGAACAAGCTCCGCGGGTATAAACATTATTATCTATATTTTGGAGGCCGAAGAAATTACAAAACTAATTTGTGCAAAGAAACTTGTCTCCACAAATGAAATGTACGAACAAATTTCATGGATTTATTGCAAAAATACCGTTTTGCAGGCAAAACAAGTATTCTCCGAATATTACGAGGTTTGTGGCCTTACACTGATGGTCATTTGAAACGACATTATCCACCTGGGCCACACGGAGTGTATTTCTGCCCTCAAAAGGCGTATTTAACGTGGGGAACATTGCGAGAACAAGTAAGTGTAGACTCATTGACAGAAGAGCTCGAAAGCAATTTTCCATTGCCACATTTAAAAAACATGGATAATATTGATGCACATGAAAACTTGGAATTGAATTATTGAAAACTGTTTCACAGGTTAGCTTTCCTTTATACCCGGACAGAAATCAGCAAGATGATAATATAATACTGAGTTATCTAGAAAAATTAAACCTAAGCCCTATCGTGGAAAGAGTCGGAGGGTTAGACGTATCCTGCAGCTGGAGTGTGTAAGTTCCATCTTAAAACTTCGAGCAACAAAATATTTTATTTAGTAGCAAATTGTACGCAGGTTGAAATCAATACATTATCTTGATACAGGTTTGACAGTCTTTCACCCGGTGAAATGCAAAGATTATGTTTGCTCCGAATTTTTTTTCACCGACCTGTTGTAGCTGTACTTGATGAAGTAACAAGCGCCTTACCATTAGACATGGAAGAATTTGTCTACTCGGAGCTCAAGCGGCTAGGGATAACACTAATCAGCGTTGGCCATCGAGAATCTATTCGCAAGTATCACGATATGCAGCTTCGTTTGGAAGCTAACGGTGAATGGTCATTTTTTCCTATTATTGACGAACATTTATGATTCAATAAAGTTTTAACTCAGAGTTTTACAGACAATTTACAAAATCCATTCCCATTGATCGAATTAATTTAATCACCTTATTTCTTGTGTCCTGTATTCCAAGGAAAGCCTCTGCAGTACAAAAAGTCTTGAACATTATGGCATATATAGTATGCGTTGATCATTGCTAAAAGACAAAACTACATCATATGAACCCATGCATACCCACATGACTTTCCCTTATACAATGAGTTTTGAAGTCATTTACTCACCTGCATCGCCAAAAACATCGCATATTTCTCGATTTCGCCTGCCTGAAAACAAGACAGAAATCGTTAGTGGTGATATGCTATCCTTTAAAGGATATTTTAGGATTAGCACATCTAACCCCTTTCCTTCTTTTTTGTGGGTTTCTTTGACCCTCCCTTTCCGGCTTGTGCTTGATTAGCTCCTGTTGGGGACGGGGTTCGTTCCTCTTCTTCGTTATCTTCTTGCTGGAGATATAAATAGATCACAACAGCGTTTGGATATGAGAGCAGTTTATATGAATAAACTATTTAAATGAGCAATACAATTCTAGATCGGTGTAGGCAGCGATTTTTTGACAATGAGCATGAGCGAGTGTAAGCTGTATGTGTATAGCTTCAATTTTGATTATTCTTGTAGCACATTTGAAAAACGCCAATCGGTCTCCTGTTTGTATTTCATAGTTGATTACTCAATGCTTCCTTAATTAAAACACCTTCTTTAATGGATTTAATTCGTTGAATTGTTACCTCGTTGTTTTCCATAGGATGTTCGATTTGGCAGGAGCTCACTAAACGATTACAAATTAATTACCAGTTCGTACAGAAAATATTGCATTCGATAAATCTGTGGAGCATTTGCATTTATTCATTTATTCCGTAATTCGAGGAAGGAGGAATTCGCACTGATTTCATGCGCATTGATTAACTCTCCTGCTTTGAGAACAGATCTGTCGAGTCGTGTTGGATCGATGATTTTGGGAACAGTATGCAACATCTCAGTATATTGACTTATTTATAATGTACTGGTATATAAGCAGGTGTACCCGCTATATGTGGTTTATTCATATTATTGCATATCCTCTTCTTTTTGTTCTTGTTCAAGTTGTTTAAAATCAAGAGTTAATCAAAAGATGACATAATTGCTAACTTTAAAAGGCGTAAACGATGTCAATATCCGAACTTTGTAAGTAGCAATTAGGTGAATCTCATTATGCCCCACTTATGTGCATGTAAAGATAACCTCTGGAAAATGTCAGAAAGGGTTGACCTGCTCTCCATTGGGTTAGATTAAATAATTTAGTCAAGCATGCCTTCCTTCCAAGTGAACCCAAAATGGAATCTTATAGACGGAAAATTTTAAGGTATCAAAGTATAAAATAAAATGTCAATGCACGTCATTTAATGTTTAGTGTTCGAGATAACGATGCAATCATTCTGTGACATTAGTATTTGGTATGGTATGCGTTAGTCTTACCAATGCAATGCGAATGAAAGCGTGAGCTTGAGCCGGAACCTCTATACTCTACTAAAAACGTCATAAACATAAAACATACCATTCGATAATGATGGGTACAAAATCCTCAAAGCTTTCTTTGTTCGTTGAACTAATTTCTGGAAGTATAGCTTACACGTGTAGATGAAATTCATGAATTTCGGTTGAGTATGTGTAGCATAAAAGATGTATCTAAACTAGACTAGATATATCCACAAAGAATTTCTCGTACTGTCGTGCCAATAGACATTCCTTCATCGTTTTATATGGGTTCATTAAATATAAAATATTTATACATAATTGTGTATTCTGGAAATAGGAACATCGCAAGATCAGAGAGCATTTTCTTTGTCATCAGTCAGTGCTCCAACGCTGTAGACAATTAATACACTTAAATTCAAATCAGGATATCCATACTCATAGGTATGTATACTGTATATGTGCATGTCATAAACTTTTACTTTCGAATCAAACCCAAAGTACCAACAGTTGTCAAATCATAAGTATTAGTCATGCGAGCATTATACCTTGCACGTAAGTATAATAATGCCTGCTACCTTTCTTGTCTTTGTAGTCCATTTGTATAAAAAAATGTATATTATTGCAATAAAAAGTGCAGCTATACACTTTGAAGTAGAGACACTGATTGTGGCATGATGTAGAATGTAAAGCGGACTAAAGTTGAAGCTTTTGGTCTGCATGGAGTTTTAAGTTTTATATACCCCAACTAACTCAGCATGTTCAGTAGCCTTGTGTGGGTACACGCTGACACTGACTGGATGCTGAAATACTGCTGGGCATGTCGAGTATGTGCTTTTAGAAGGTGCAATGTCAGTCCCAGATCCCAGATCCCAGTCCTTGCACTTTAGAACCGATGATTCGTAAAACAAGTTTTATAGATTAAGCAATCAGTATATGAACCTATGGTCATGGTCGTCCATATAGAATCTTCTCTTCAAGTCATATACATGAAGACAGATAACAAATATACTACTTCTATAGACGATTTCATGCCTTTGCATACGACGAATTTGAACCTCCACTGCGTCATATGATTTCGCTGTATATCAAGTGGAAATCTTTGCATGACATTCACAAGGGGGTGGATTTTTTCCGGAGTATTATTAGTCGTACCAGTAAACGTAGAGGTCTAGTGGTGCATCTCCAGCATTATTATTTTATTTCTCAGCATCTCGTCTTATGATCTTTGAATTTTGAAACGAATTATAAATTAAATACATCAAACGTAAGCAGTTACAGATTTAATTCCGGATACAAAGGACCAAAATATATATAGTATCTACTTATTTTTTATTGAATTTAATTTTATATATCTTTCCAGATTAGCAACATGGCTAGTTTCAAAATCGCAAAACTTGTGGTGTTGCTGGTATGCTTGCATACGGTGTGTGCAGCAGCAACACATAATACTACAACCACCTCAACCCATCCAACTACAACCACGTCAACCCATCCAACTACAACGGTGAAACCTACCAACGGCACTACCCCAGCCACAACCACACCAGCCCCGACACCTGAGCCAGTACCTACTCCAGTGCCCGCATATCCAGATAACATCGGTTCTTGGAACATTACCGAAGCCAATGTAACATGCATTTTGCTCAAGGCTGCAGTTCAACTCGCTGTTAACTACACGGATAAGAATAACGTATCAAGGGTGGTCACAATTGACATTCCTCCAACGGCGACAGTATCGGGAAGCTGTTCTGATCCGAGTTTGATGTTGAGCTGGCAACACTCTGACAAAGTACAACTAAACAACACATTGACCTTCGCATTCAAGGCAAATGAAACGGCCAAGAACGGCACTGGAGTGAATGTGAATGCCATTCCTCTAGGAAAATTTGTGGTCCAAAAAGTGGGTGCAGTACTGCACAAAGATGAGAGCGTCTTTCCTAATGCTACAGATCGTGATACACCATTTTTCTTCGATAAAGACAATCTTGCTGCTTTCCCAACCACGCTGAACCATTCGTTTGCGTGTGCGGCTGGAATATCAATTGGCTCAACGACTCAACCCCTCACGGTTCGCTTGGAGAACGCTCAATTCGAAGCGTTCCGAGGAGCTCAAAAGGAGTCTAAGGAGGACGAGTTTAGTGCAGCGGAACACTGTTCTGCGGATGAAATTTCGTCAGGATCTGTGATAGGAACCGTGATCATTACTATTTTAATCATTGTCCTTGTGGCACTTGGTGCTGCTGCGTTGGGTACCTACATTCTAAAGAAAAGGCGAGCTGCCGTGTCAGGATATGAAAATATGTGAAGAAAACATGCAATGCAAAATTTAAAGAGTCAATTCAGTAGATAGTAGGCACAAATAATCTGAAAATTATAAATAAATATTCTGCAATTGTTTTTTGGCATGAGTGTTGATCTGATAACAACACATATTGCGTATATAATTAATTTTAACTTCCAAATTGTATATTATGTTAACACTTTTTAATTTTCGAGCTTGTTAAAAATACGATTGTTTCGATAAATAAATTTTAAATATTTTATACACAGAAATTTTTCAGTTGTACATATATACACTTGTTGAATGCGATGCAGGTGAAGGCTATATAATTCCAATTTGAGTTAGTGAAGTTTGCACATTCATCGGATAAATTGTCAGCGATAGCAATGTTATGAGATTACTACATTTCGCTCATATATCCTAATTTTCATCTTGTATCATTTAATATGACCAGCATATTATTGCGTTGTATACAAAAAAAATCTACCCCACATGGGCATACGTTCACCAAGGATCACTAGATTGTGTGATACCACATACCAGCCTTGCTAGTATAAAGCAATATAGTTAAAATGCGAATTTTCCAGCTTGTGAATTACAATAATGATTTCCTTGATTTCGTCATTTCTGGTGAGAAATCTTGAATTCATGAAAACAACAAAATGGTTTGATATCACCACTTAACTTGATGCAAATAAGTAGATCAATTATTATGAATTCGTCTAAAAAGTGCAATTCATAGATACATACACAATAATACTCATCAAATCAATTTAAGCGAAAGAATCCTGATCGCGCCATCATTCCATGTCGGAGATTTCCAGAGTTCCGTTTTTACGAACAATAATTTCCTCTGTGAACCATGTTCTCAAGGTAGTTTTTGATTGATACGGGCTTATAATTTGACCACATGACCATTATGGTACACTTACACTTGTGCAAGTGCATACCTACTTATATAAGCTCATTCATTACTCATGCATGGTCCATCGTGCGAATCTTGTTGTAGCAGCCCCAGCACCTGTGCATATACACTTCTTTAGTCTATTTCTTGGCAGTGGGATTAAAAACGCTAACTTACCACATTTCACATTTGCGCGTGATAAAACGTGATAAGCCTGATGAGCAATAATATCCACCTATAACACACATATTAATTAAGTAATCCGTTCTCGTCTCTGCGTGAGAAAATACATGAATACTAAAGATACCTGCGGACTAAGGTTAGAGGTGAACCAAGTGGAAACGCGAATAATATGTACACGTTGCCTGTTTGTTGCAAATCGAGTCGCAAAAATATAATTGCTCATTTACTGATTTTGGTACTTTCGATCACAGTTATGAGTCATATTTAACTGTGTGTCATAACTCATGACACATGCAAAATGCACTGGACTGGGACTGATTGACCGAATTGCATACGTGACTACCACAATTTCGTCATTTTCATCTGCAATAATTTTGTGAATTATATACTTTAATGAAACCAGATTTATATTTTGAGTCAAATGAATTAGAATCTCGTGTCGTTTCTCAGATTTTTCAATGCAATATATCACATCATGCACACATTTCGAAAAAAAAACTATTGGGCATTGACTGATGTGTTTGTTTCTGCAGACTTGACCCACTACGATAAGACTTCGACAGAGAGAAAAATCTCAAAGGATATATTGAGTTCATGTCTAATGCAATTCTGTAATCGCGTAATTTGATGACCTCCATGGAAAGAAGAGTAATCGTGAGAAAAATAGGGAATCTGTGTATTCTTTTCTGTGCGCAGTGCACACATGTGGACATCTTTCTCAGACGAAGAATCGAAACAGGTGTAACCGTGCCTAGTATATTTTCAGAATTTCAATAAAGCACCCACTTCTTCTTCATTCTTGACAGCCGGCCGGCATAAGTACATCCTTACGTATACATTTGAATACGTGAGTACTATTCATTCTCATATCTACGTGACTCATGTTCGCCATTGGTTAACATTATTTAGGAAAATTGAGCAAGCCCTCATGTTATTAATGGGGATGAAATTTTCCTAAATCCTTTGCCTTGATGAGTTTGCATTTCATCTCAGATTTTAGTACGATTTTTCCACCTGCTCTCTCACCATATGCGAAAACACTATTATAGATGCTGGCTACTGGCTCCCGAGAGACTCATCATCAGGTACACGACCGTAAAGGTGGAAAGATAGGAATGTGATTCATTGAATAGGTCTGTTGCTTATACTATGTAGTTGCATATTGTGCCATTTTTGTATTTTTATTGCATTGCATCTGTACACAAAAAAAAAGACTGAGAAGGCTTTACATTTCATTTTTTGGCCTGTCTGTTTGTGGTTTCATTGCACTCTTCGAACAAAACGTACGTATAGTCATACCGTGCCAAACACATATACTCCCCCTTTGGCTTTATAAAATCAGAATCAAAGGGAACAATGCTTATGTGTGTGCATCATTCATATATTATATGAAAGGATTTCAGGTAAAATATCCTTGCAAAAGTTTCTCATTATTACCATTACATCTCTTACCTGAGACGAGGAGAGAAAATGTAAGATGTAAACCGTGTCTTGTTGCTAATGAGGTTCAGTCTGAAAGTGACTTCGTAGGAGAGTGGACCTAAAGCTTAAACCATCTTGAAACCGTGCTGTGATTTATCAGTTCCTTTTCAATATTCATATTCAGACGTTGATTCCTTATTAAATCAGTTTCTCTTTGTTAACCCATTCAATATGGCTGCAGCAATCACCCCAGCGCAACAGGAAGCTATTAACAAGGTAAATGAGAGTTTCCATAAAGTTTTTTTTGCAAGGATTGCAGAAATTCAGTCAAGCCATGCATGAGACATAATAAATTCATGCTACATATTATTATTTTTTCTTCTATTTCATAACAGCTTAAGGAGCAAATCGTCGATATTTCTTCATGGGACGAAACCCAACAAGATGCTTTTCTGCTCCGTTGGCTGAAGAGTAAGACCGTGAATGTCATATTTGTTGAGACAATGCAATGCTTTCCGCTACAGTGATTTGAATATTAATACACATCTCGAGCAGAGATGAGAAACTATCTCTGTTTCTCTGTTACTCATGTGAAATTCTTGAAATTTTCAGCCAAAGACATGGACATTGAGAAAGCCAAGGAAGGGCTTATGCAGGTAAAAATCCGAACATGCTTTTTAGTTTAGTAGATTCCATCATGAAATCTTTCATGCATTGCATACCCACGTACAGCATTTGACTTCATACGAGCTTCATTCTGACACTTTTTGCAGACATACAAATGGCGTCAGGATAACAAGATTGACACCATCCTGAAGGAGTACACGGCGGATCCCGAGTTGGTCAAACTTTTCCCTTACCAAATTGTTGGACACGACAAAGATAATTGCCCAAGTAAGTGCTTGTAATTTTTTTCATTAAGGTTTAGAGAAATTAAGGTTATTGGCCAAAAAATGGGAGAGATGAGGTACAATCTTTTTTCATATAATTCTCGAAAAACGCCGTAATTGTGCTTTAAACCGCAGTGCAGTGAGCCAAATTGGGCGCACGCTGCACTGTTGCTGCTGCAAAGCAAAATGCAATATGCACTTAACTCTCAAAAATTTTGCAACCTCATTCTCATCAGAAACCAGTTTCTTTCACATATTTTCGCCCTCTCTCGCTCCCTCTCCCTCAACTCTTGCATTATTCTCTCGCTAATTCATCCGAAGTTTCATTTTTTGGGATAAATAATAATGTCACAAAAAATCCCAATTTTGTGGTACCTTCCGAGTCAAATTCTCTTTAGCATCGGGCGTAGTAATCTCAAATGTTGATCATTTGTGCATGTCCCAGCTTAATTTACCTACTGGCCTAATATATTTGTGCCATATGAGTCAATCTCTATATGAAATCATTTTTTTTGTATGAAACTGGTTAAAATGGTAAAGCGTTTCATTACAAACTTATCATAACGTAACGGTGAATTTTAAACGACCAAAACACACGTAAACTCTTTAACCGCTCATAAAATGCGATGATCTGCTTTGCGTTCGCGTTATTTTTTTGCAAATCTGAAAAATATCTGAAATCACATATACGTGTACAAAAACACACGTCTTCCTCAAAAACAAGGAAAAATAGCGGAAGCAAAAAAAAGACGCGTTTGCCCAGTTCCCAAATTACCTTTATTCTCATGCTTGAAGGTATATATGTAGACCACTCCACGCTACCTTCTCTACTGTGAATTTCGTAAGATTGATTCGCAGATGAATACTACGCGAGTGATTTTTCATGATAGCCCAGCCACATCATTTTTCAAAAAAAGAGTTAGTTTGCCTTCGTTTTTTCACATCATTACGTGAAACAGTCGGAATCATCATTAAGTACGCTAAGGCGTACGTGATACGTGTGCAAACGCGAGCAACAGGAGCACACACAAAAGTAGCAAGTGAAGTGAATTGAATTGAATGTTTTTGCCAGCATTCAGCATACCTCGTAGAAGGTTATTTTTTATTCGGTTCTTATTAGAGGAGCGCTAAAGCTCGTTTGCGCTTTGATTACGATTATTTGAGGTAGAGCGTTTTCATAAGTATTTACAGCGGAAAATCCCTTTAAAACATACATACCTGACGGTATTTCTGATAAATTACCCTACTTGTGTACGTATTTGAGTGCCTACTTACATACTTGGTATTGTTCTAGTTCTCCTTAAGAAATTGAGTTGGGATTTTGGGACTACTTGCGTTATATGTGATTTTCCGTATGTAACACTTGGTATATAAAGCTCCTCACAAAAAAACTGCTGTCAACTATTTTACACTAGCAAGAAACAAAGCCTCATACTGCACTGGCAAGAGATTGCATACACAGAAAAAACTTGCACTTATTGTGCAAAAGTTAGTACGCAAGCGTACATCGGAATCGGGTTAAACCTTGAGAATGAATTTAATTCAACAAGTCTGAGAACCACACCACCACGCTGCTATTCATGCACGCTATAATAGAGAAAGTAATTTACACGCTGTTAAAATACTCTAATGTGAGGCTACATTGTGTGAAAATCATGGTCAGTAAAATGAGCAAATATACGTCTGGATTTGTCTGGAAGCAACTAATTTATTATCGTTGCATCAATAAAACTTTTTTCTACCATCATGATGACTTCGCGGAACAATCGGCCTTCTACTCTTTTTCTCTGGAGCTTATTGTTGTTCCACATTTTTGTAATCACTTGTGTTTGGATTGATTTTATCTTGTTTTAGTCCTGATCCACGATGTCGAGAAGCATAACCCAAAGAAGATCATTGACAAGTATGGAAAAGAAGCTTTGGTCAAGTTTGCGGATTACAACATTGAGAAGATTGCTCAGGCCTGCCGTGATAAAAACGTTCAGCAGATTTTTATCATTGTTGATGCCAAGAAATTCACCTTCAAACAACTTACATCCCCCGGCGGTACATATATATTTTTTGCTATTTCTCGTTTTTACTTACGTGATGACGATCTTTATGGGGTGCCTCTCTGATAAGCTTTATTAAGCAATCGCCTGTTTTAATGATTTTTACAGCTACGGAATTAGCTTTGGATGAGGTGAAGCGACTTGAGCTACATTACCCCGATGGCCTGAAACAACTTGTTGTTGTGAATGGTAAGAAAATATTCATCTAATTGGCTTGTTAATTACGTCCAAGATTTCACAGGGGAGCGTGGATTACATAATAATGATTACGATTATGACGTGCATGCATGATCCAACATGAAATGGGAAAACTTGAAAGAAAATGATCTTCAGTCAGATACGATGTCTCCAGGTCTCCTCTTTTGTTTGACCTAATTGCGTCATTGTTTTGAATAGCCCCAAAGGTTGCAAAGTTGGCGTACAAGATCGTGAAGCCTTTCGTTGCTGACAATACACTGAAGCGAGTCAAGCTCTTCCCCAAATGCAATTTGAAGGTGAAGAAGTTCTTGGAGCAGTACATTGATCCTGCCCAACTTCCAGAGAAATATGGAGGCACCCAAAAAATTGGAGAGGTATAAATAAATATGCAAGAGAATATGAAAGATTGACACCTGCAAAGTGCCAAAATGGATAAAACAACTTTCCCTTTACGTTTTGTGTAGGCTGTCAATCGTGCTCTCCTCGATGACGACGAAGACATCAGTGGAAACCCTGAGGACATGGATGACGGAGAAGATATGGTTGAAGCAAAGGTGGCTGCCGGAAAGAAGCTCAAGTTGGAGTATCAAGTAGACGTGGCGCAGACCCAGATTTGGTAAAAAAGATATATAACCTTTTACTGTAAATTGCTTTCATTAGATTGGATTTTTTTGCTAGTCAACCTCTGTATTCATAATTTTTCTTACCGTTACTACCTCAAAACTTTACCCCGTTTCCTATATAAAACTGTTTACAGTTGGAGCTTCCAGACAGATGATCGTGAAATTGGATTCTCCGTCTACATCGGGGAGAAGGAAGAGATCATCGTCCCATACCAAAAGTTTGGCTCTCTTTCCTTGCAAAACAGCTCAATCACTTGCGAGAAGGCAGGAAAATGTATGAACTTGTGAAAATATTCTAAATATATATAGCTTATATATAGCACACATTATTACAACAAGAGTTTCTAGCTGAAAAGAAATTGGGGATGGATGAATTAAGGCCAAGAAACATTGCTGCCAAACGTTGTCATTACATGAAAATTACAGGAGTGTATACATGCACATCTCTTTCTCTCTCTCTCAGATAATTTATAAAGTTTTTTTTGCTATTTGTAAATTCTTTGCAGATACGCTCTGCTTCAACAACAAGGAGAATCGGTTCCGCTCTACCACATTGAGCTATATGGTCAGCGTCTTCCCCCCTGGTACCGCTGATGATGATGAGTGAAAAGAATGAGTGCGCTCTATACCTCGGCTGAAGAAAAAAAATTGCATCCATCCGTGTTTATGAAAAAACCACGATATCCACAGTTATTATCTACCATTAGTAGTTTATATATTGCATTCTTTGCGGTTACTTCTCATATAATACTTTTTGTGTGGATTCATTGATGCTTTCTGTCGGATCCGAGAGAATTGATGACTCACCAAACTTGAAACCTTATATACCATTCCTTCGTAATTGTAATGCATCTCGTGTTGTTGTTGTGTGTGTATGCATCTTTTTCACTTCAAACATTTCGATTCGTTCGTGCTGATTTTTAGAATCGTAAAAATATACCTCATTTTTTCAACTTCAAGAATTTCAAGTCATTGACATTTACTTTTTTAAATCCCATTTTTGTGCTGTAGTATCTACATTTATAAAAGATTGCATATATATATCCTGTATGTTTATCCACAATCCACATAATATATGATGAGATGATGCATTCTGAAAAAAATCACATTCCACTTTATTGTGATATATTTGAAAAAATAATGAAATACTTTTATGAACAATCTTGTAACAGATATGGTCAGTTTTTTAATATGTGATAGTTCGTTTGTGTACTTTGTGTTTGCAAATTGAAGGCTGAGAGAAATAGTCCGCTCTAATTTCCTTTTTTTTAAATTTTCAGTTCACTTGAAGATAAATTTTCTTGTCGATTGATTTGACAAAAGTCTCATTGAGATAATATAATACATATGACATGAGGTACGATTAAAATTTATTTCATTCGAAAAATCTACCTACATAATACATTTATAAATACACATGTACTGGTGTAGGGAATCATAATAAAAATTTACAAATATTTCATGTATGATTTTAAATACACAAATAATGAATATATGTCAAATTTATTTATCACAAGTTGGTAACATACGAATTCATAGCCGTTTCAGTACATTGATGGGGACATGATTATACTGAACGAAGAATAATACCCCTGGTTTGTACTTGATCACAGTGTCGACCCTCATCTCAAATGCAAACTCTTTGATGACGTGTGCAAATGTGTATTTCATTGCTTCCACCGCGAATCGCATTCCAATGCCTATTCAAATTCACATGAAAGAAACCATGTTTCAAACTCAATTTTGATTCACTGGCAAATGCCCTGAAGATAACTTGGCAATAAAATTGTACTTACAGTTTCGAGGCCCAGTTCCAAAAGTCATGAAAGAATATGGATGAAGTTTGCTTTTATTTTCTGGTAAAAATCTTTCAGGCTTAAACTCCTCTGGATCCGGGAATTCTTTTGGATTTCTGTGTACTGCCCAAGCTGGGATCATAATCATTGTTCCAGCTGAAATCTTGAGATTATCATGTTGCCAGTCTTTGGTACAAATTCGCTCCGGTCGAATGAAAGGAGGGACTAGTCTCATTGCTTCATACAAGCATGCATTTAAGTAGGTCAGTTCTCCTAGATCTTGGAAGGAAATTTCTCCATTGTGATTCTCAAGGAAAGCATCAACTTCCTCTTGGAGTTTCTCTTGGATTTCTGGGTGCTTTGCAAGATAGTATGTCAGAATGGTAGATGTTGTCTTCATTGCGTCGTATCCTGCGAGAATGAAATTGAATGCTTGCGCAACTATTGTATTCTCTGTTACTCCTAATTGTTTAAAGTGGGGAGAAGTTGTCTTCAAAATAACTTCGTTGAGGACGTCCGCAAAGTCATTGTTTTTCGAACCACTGGCTCGTCGAGCTGATAAGACATTTCGGAAGGTTGCTCCAATTTTACGTATGGAATTAGAATCGAGTGTTGGGGCAAACCGAGTGAGGAAGGGAAATGCCACTGAAATAACCACAGAAATAATGAGTTAAGCTACCTTCTTAATTAAAACTTAAAAACTACTACTCAAAGAAGTATAATTTTGCTCTGCTTCCACCGTACTTGTCAGCGTGTACAGCAAATCAAATTCAGCATCTTGGCCAGAAATGTCTCTGAATGTTTTCAAAATTTCGTTCTCTGGACTGAGGTGGTCGTCAATCTTTATTCCAAAAGCAGAACGGAAACTCAAGTCCATGTAAAGGGCTTCGAATTTTCTGGTCCATAGTAAACAAAAATACGTCGGTATGAAAAATAATGAAAACCAATGCATAAGATGTATGTAAATAATACAATCTTTACCTATCGATTTCAATTTTAGCGAATCCTGCATCTTTGTTGAAATTACATTCTGCTCGAATCGATGTACAAAAGTCCGTGATTGATTCCCGCATCGACTCGCTTACCAACTTGATTTTTCCGATTGTAAAAAATGAGGTCATTGGAGTTCTCACTTCCTTCCACTTGTCGTCTGCACAGCATACATTTTAAATCAACTAATCTTGCTTAAATCGATAAATATAACATTAATTGTACCAAGTCTGTGATTTCATACAAGGAAGAAAATCCATCATTTCATTAACTTGCTCGTCTCCTAAATCGATCTCTCTGCGATCTCGGAAATATTCACTATCTTTTCCCAGTATCAGTCGAATTAGATCTGGGTCGCAGACGAAAACTACGGGTTTTCTTCCTTCGTAAACCTGTACTAAAACAAAGACTATGTTGCATGAAAATCAATAGACATACGAAACTGATTACTTATAGCATTACAACGCTACGAATTTACCCCAAATACGCTTCCATATTTTTGATAGCGCGCAACATCTTCCAAATGCTGAACTTTTAGATGTAAGTCAGGAGTACTTCCTAAGAGAAAGGAACGCTTCACCACAGGAATGTTCATTTTCTCCAGAGTTCCATAATTCCATCGTGCATATAAAACTAGTCCAATGGTCACTGCAGCGAGTGCGAATATCAGCGCAAGGAAAATCATTTTTCAAGGAAGTGTAATATGAAGCCAGTTCTAATGTGCACGGAAGGATTGAAGTCAACCTTCCTCAGGTAAGCTCTAATGTAAGAATGCCTCCATCGGACCGATGTTTTATTTAAGATGAAAACTGATAATGATAACTATGCGTGCATGCACTCACATTTCGGTGCGGTGATTTAATATGCACTTGAATCAGTAAAAGTGTCTGGCTCAACAAGCACTGATAAGGAGTAATGACGGAATGTTGGTAGAAGATTTCATCATAGCCAGCTCTTCAGTGACAATATTGACATTAATAAGTAGTTGCACGGTGGCAATTTGATTTGGAGTATTCTTCTTTGATGAGGCTGTCTTTCCGTCCTAATAACTTATAGGCAATAGTAAAATGCAACCCGACCGTGTCCACATTTTTGTCCGTGAGACAGATATGTATGTATAGCATGTATTAATATGAATTAAACCATAATTCAATTCAAATTATTTAGTTCCTGATGAGCACTCGCAATCACGGCTTTATCGATCAAGTAAGAACGCTCTGACCACTGTTACTTATCATCCAATATTCAAGTGGGTATTGATGATGCACCGAAATTCATATACCTACTTATCACCCTGATGTCGCATGCCAAACAACAAAACTAAGTTGGAAGAGATTGCCGAAACAATTTGTTTGCAGACCGTCACGAACTCGACCTTTCAATTTCCAAGTGTTGATTCAAATTACTGTTCCGTTGCATCATTCATGACCCTCGAACTTCGTGCATCATGAAGTTACCACCCGACGACACCAGGGTATCGGCCAGGCTCTAATTTTGTGTAAAATGATTTTTATAATTTTAATTAATTTCGACCCAAAAATCAATGACATTAGAAGGTGCAATTTTGATTTATTTAGATAACACAGTATATATATTATTTTTCCATTCATGGAATATAGATAATTATTACATTGTACAACAGATTAAAGCTGAGATTCACACGTATAAAGAAACAGTCATAAATACAATATAACAAAAAAATCTTTTCATCTACAAAATTATATTTAAAACGATGACACTGCTGACTAGGTGGTGTAGTTTTTTCTTCTCGCTCTGATTAAATAAATTAGCGCTGCTACCGCCATAATAATGAGACCTACGAATACTCCTCCCCAGGATCCAAGCTGCGCCATGGATTTTGGTCTGAGCAATTTGCTTTGCAAGCGTTCCGCTCCTGCCTCCGGCATTTCCATATTCTGTAGAAGTGAATTAAGTTCCGTAAACAAACTGATCAAGCATGTTATGGTACCGTGAAAAAACTCAATT
The DNA here is from genome assembly GCA_034687055.1 of Heteromurus nitidus. Classification (NCBI taxonomy): domain Eukaryota; kingdom Metazoa; phylum Arthropoda; class Collembola; order Entomobryomorpha; family Entomobryidae; genus Heteromurus; species Heteromurus nitidus. Next base: position 30,242 of record JAQFZW010000137.1, on the reverse strand, counting down.
TAACTTTCTGTGACTCACCTCATCGAGCCACATCACTGGGAAGAGTACCGTTGGGAGTTTCCGCAGTACTTTAATAAACTTAAACGGTCTCATTTCCATATTGATTTGAATACGCTTAGCAGCTCGGAGTAGTAATCCGGTGCTCTGTAAAAATTGTATTAAAGTACGTCATTCTTAAAATCTATCAAGTGCAAAAATATACGATGCATTAAGTTAAACATACCGGTTCAAGTTCCACGAATGTTTCATGAAGTTTTCGCTCCGGATGAAGGCCAGTAGCCTTTCCACGATATTCGTGAGAAGCATCCAAAAAGTGAGGTAGAGAAACCAAAATGGGAGTTTCTGAAAAAATAATTCAAGATAGTATTCCAAATTTGTTCGTCCTTATAGTTCATCACATCTTCAGAGAGCGCAAAACTTAACGAACCTTTTCTGCATGCATTCAACTGATAAGCTCCAGTCTTTGGGCAGTTATCAAAACGTGTCCCCTGTTGCGTACAGTAGCACATATTATCCCGATTAAAAACAGGATCCTCCAAAATCGTTGGATCAACGGTAAATCGATAACTTTTAATTCCATGAACTTCCGAGTCTTTTTCATATAAAAGTCGCAGTGATCTGCATAGATCTGATGAGAACATGTCTAATACTCTGTCAGTGGTAACAAAGGGAGGAAAGATTGAGCCATCGGTTCCTTTGATTTTTTTGCAATGGTCCTCCTCCCACCTGCGAATTAAGGATTATACAACAAGGGTAAAACATGAACTAAATACACATCAATTTAGTACTCCTTAAAACGTGTTGTAAAGGTGTACCATGGCATATCAGGCGATCCATTCCATGAAGCAACTATTCCAAATTTATCAGTGTCTTTCACTCCAGTGAAAACTTCGTAAAGTCCTTGATCTGTATTGTTTTTCTGTATGGATCCAAACACATCGTTTGTTAACGGTTTTTTCTCACGCATTCATATTACTCCATTTCCCATTTCGCAACAATGTCGAAACAAAATGATGAATTCATCACCCCCGTCCAGATTCGTGTGTAATTAATATTCTCACCCCATATTGCAGTCCAAATGTATCATTTGGAAGGAGTTTATAACCAAGCATGCCAGACAGTTGCTCCATCATTGGAACATAATATCCTTTGAAAAGCATCTCTTCTACAGTCCTCTTAATGAATGGCGTCTCCCCCTCCATGTACTCTACCAGTACGCTTCGTATGAAGACACTCTTCTGCAGTGCTCTGTTGGCCATGCTCTGAAATATTCCAGTAAAGCGTTTACGTAACAAACGCCAATCGCTGTTGCAAAATTCACATACTCATGTACGAGCTTTTACATTGGAGAACTTACAATCAGAGGGAGATTTAGCACAGTGACAGTGTCGTTCAATGAACCTGACGACATGTGAGGTTGATAAATGTACGACATTAGTTGGCGATACGAGACAGTGTCATTTTCGGGGTGGAATTTTACATCAACCTTCCTTCTCTTTTGTCTAATATACAAAATTACATCACGTGAGGTTGTTGGCAATGAGGACTATACATGTCGTCCAGATTGGCCCGTTATATCATAAAATCAACTTTATTATATATTGATAGTTTTATTTAGTAATGTTCATTCTGAGCTCTATACCATATATCAATCAAGATATCGAATTACTTACAGGTATACGAAAGGCCCGACTTCCTCGAACTGCGGAGTTTCCCCTTTCGCGATTTGCTCAGGATTGGTAACGTTGAACAAATGGAATTTGACATATATGGGAACCTGGACGTTTTGCCATCTTTGGAATGTTTCTGATCCGTTAACCAGGCGGACTTGCTAAAATTCATAACCCAAAAAGTAACACATCATATTTTTGCATCTATCCAAACACATCAATAACACAAAATTTAAGGCGTCTATTAAGAAAATGCAAATGACTATAGAGCAGCGAAATACATACACATTCGGCATTCTAGCTTGGGCAAGTAATTTTTGTATGTGCGTATTAGTGACAAAAGGCGAAAAGCGCACAACTCTACAGAAATTATCCAGCTTGAGCACCCAGGAAAGCCATAAGCAGGATTTTTATTCGCATTGCATTGCGTCTTCAACGACTTCAACCTATCTGAACGACCTTCAACAGTACATTCACTTGAATTTTCGCATTTTCCATGAGCCAAATGTTAGCCTTGTCTTGTCATCATCAAATGAAAACAACTTCAACTTGTATTTTCATGCACTCTTGGCCAGGGGCCTGAAACTTCACGGAGTGTTATTACTATTACACGAAAAAGCTAAACGTGGAGTAAAGTGGCCATCAAGTCATCACACCTACTCCACGCCTCCAGTTTTATATTCGCATTGTGCAATGTGATGTGGTAGTAAAAATGACGTGTTACCGTTGCCACACACAATGACTGCGTCGCAATTTACGTAGTTATAAACAAACGGGTTCCGTCAAGAGGCCTATTGCGTTCTTGCAATTTTTCCAGTTCCAGAATAGAATCTACGATTTCTCTTTGCGTGTCCGCTACCTCATAAATATTTTATGAACGACAGTTGCTGCGTCGAAATACCGAGAATCCTTGTGACCAATTGCTTCACCCAGCAGCAGATCGTATCGTATTATCGATTCTAAAATTAGGCGATGTACTCCGAATTGATGTATGCGAATGGCGAAATACAACTGCCCCTTTATTGGGTTCTGCGTAGTTGTAACAAAGCGTACGCTAGAGCTATTATCAAAGTATGAATCAAATAATCTCGACCAAATAAAATCGGGAAGAAAACAAAATTACATTTTCATAGTTTTGGTGAGTGCATGCACTGAAAAAGCAATTTTCATACAACATTTTCCGGCTGCGGCCTAATGGGTTAGGGTTCTTGTGATGTTACATTTACATTCAGCACAACTCAGGCTTTGGTCATGCAGAAAGAAACGTGATCTGAAGTTCATTTCTTTTATCCAGTGAGCAGAACGCAGAAGAAAGGAACAGACACAACATTACATTAATTTCATAGTTAGGCATTCAAAACTAGTTTCACTTTCGCTTCGCACTTTCAGACATGAGAATTTTTTTGTCCTTAATCGGTTATATAAATAACTAGAGCCAAGCGATTCAGCAGAGTTTTACTTTTAGAGTGAGATTCATCGTCGGACAAGATTCGTACCACCAATAGTGACCAGCCGACCAGTGGGACCACTGGTCACTATCCTCAAGAATCAACAACATTTTGATTATGACATGACTTACGAGGGTTTGTACAAAAGCATGCTCTATATTGCAAGTTACTCGCTCCATTCCAACCGAACTGAAGTTACAACAAAAGGCGCACAAAACCTCATTCATGGAATTGATCTTAGGATTTACATTTATGACTATAACGGATTCTGATACCATGATTTTAGGTTATGTAAACCATATACTTTTGTTGTATAAACAAAAATGTTTTTATGATTATATATACACTATATATATACAGTATAACCTCCATATAAGCTCTAGAAGGGAGCATATTTTTGTTAAATTTCGATGGTACAACAATGACTATGACAAATGTTGTAAACCCCAAATAAATTGTGTGCCTAAGTATCATATATATGCCATTGGTAATGAATGGCATAAAAACATAATTAGTACGATGTCATCTCAAGCCAGTCAACAACCAGAGTGGTGACTGAATGAAACACCCACGAATTAACAACCACAACACGACTCTAGAAAGCGGTTTAGAATTGTTCTATTATCTTGAACCCAAGCGCATGGAATTATATATGCCATCCCATCCGAATATGAAGACTGGACACGCTAACGTAGTGTAGGTAGTGAGTCTATTTATATCATGAATAACACCGATCACGTACGATGTGCGTACAACCTTGTAAACAAAATACTGAACACTATGTATAAACTTTAATAAACTCCCAATTAAGATCCGTAATAAAATGACATGAGACATGGTGAAAGTCAACCAAACAAACATATTATTAGATTGGATTCATTGGATACATGTATGTATATACATACTTGGAGATACATGACCTCTAGTAATTGCGACTAATCGTAAGTTAATAGATTAATAGACTAATGGTAACAATAATAAGCTAGTTAATGTTTGCACTTCAGCTATTCTAACCTCTGTATCTACATCCAAAGTAAATACGATTTAACCTTTCGTGAAGAATAAAGATACGATTAGAGTATGTAGTTTTGCGGAAACTAATGCGTGCGATATGGGATCAATTCCGAATTGCGAATGTGCGTTTGTTATTATGTAAAAATAGAATGATTGAATGGACAATTGAAGTAAGAATAAACATCTACAATGGTGAAATCCGCAATGTCTTGAAGATGTTTTGAAGAAGATAGAGCGATTGTTTGGTTTGGATTGAATAATCTTCTCAACATGTTTACATTCATTAATTTTATATGATTACATGTATTAAGTATTAAGCCACGAAGAAGTAAATATTTTATTCTATAGCCTTGAGTTTTGCTCTGAAGTGGAACTGAAAGTGCAAAGTCATTCTAATTCTGTGTCAATTCAATCAGCGTTAACAGAAACAAATAAATTGAAATTTTCAATTTGAAAAATAAAATGCGTTTGATATTTGAACCTTGCCAACTTCTTCCCTGGTTCATATTTTCGTATAGTGTATGGCATTGACAAATCTAACCAATTTCGGGAGAAAAAAGTTTGGTACGTAGTACTTAGGTACAATATTAAAAACAAAATCATAGTCCTCCTGGAAAGCCTTATGCGAAAGCTGATGCGCAATTTTTGCGAAGTTGCTAAACCTAAAGGTACAAAAGTGCATCTAAGTATTGTGGGGGAAATGCCAGGTAAGTAAAGATAAAGAATGACTAAAATATTGGCCAATTTGTAGCATCCATGGAATGACGCGTCAACCGTCTGTAAGTCTATTACCACATCATTCTCTAATTTAGTTAGTGTCTCTTAGTCGTAAATTTCTTTTCTAAACACAGCCACCATCCTAAGATCCTACGTAATCGCGATACATAAGATTTTAACTGCATGCACACTTTTACTATTACCATACTGTTAGGAAGGTAATACGTAGTATGCATTGCATATATTATTGATTCTTGTTCATCATAAAACTATGACTTTGTATATGCAAACAAAAACAAAGGACAAGAGATTTCATTCGACAGCACGCGAGGGTTGATAATGGCCTTCATTTTTATCTTCGCAGCAGCAAAGACGCCAATTCGCCGACCAAGAATACATGCTCGCACACGAATCTCAACAACTTAACAGATATGATCTATAGACCTCTAATTTACAAAATTGCAAATCATGCGTACGCTATATACAGTGTTGGCGCGTGTTACATTTACTTACATTGCTGTTAGCTTCACAGGTATTAAATTAAAAGCATGCGAAAATTGAGTGCAACAATTTAAAGAAGAAAAAAGTGTTTTTATACATCACCAAGCATATTTACGAATACGGAAGAAGGAGCTGCAACTGCAAGAGATATTGCGGACCAATAATATCTGCAAGCTATATGGAATTCATGAAAAGTGCGTTCTTTGTTGTTGTATGCCTACAATTGGCCTTGAGTTTAGTTTCTTCTGAATAATTTGCTTGGTTCTTGCCAACCTAAGAAAATCTATCTAGTCTAGACAAAGCTATTCTCGAACGGAAATTTAACTAGTTAAATACGTCATTGCAATTGAGTTCCATTTTCTAAGATAAATCGAGCAATAAGATCAACACACTGATTTACAGGTATCATGAGTTGGCGTACACGCGTACATTTAATTGACACAACTTTTCCCATCGGACAATCATTTCTTGAGATTTCGGGCTTTCCTACGTATCACACCACCACAAAACAATAATAGCAATTTTTCACCACATGCAAAGCCATACTATGAACGCAACACGTGCTAAATGCAAGTCATAATCATAACCCTAAGACAAGCATGAATATAAGCTTAAGTATTTTGACTATAACAATCTGGGAACAATACGAAGCAAATCTATGCAATTTCCTTTCAAATCCAATCCACAAATAAACTCGTACGATTGTAGCGAAAACACGTCAAACCGAATCATAAAAAATTCTGGAAGAAAGAGCTTCTTCTTTTCTTACCTGAGATATCTTACTGTCGATTACTTTCGGTATTACCATCCACCCAACAATGACGGATAGTATTAGGATAAAAAATCCTAGAAACAATACGAAAGAGGGTAGCTTCTGCATATTGCGATATTATATGGCTTCTTCTTCAAATTTAACTGCTAAAGTTAGGAAGGAGTGACAAATGTACAAATTCACATTTACACGTTTCTAAATCATTGCTCCTAAGACGTCTTGTCTGTCAGAACCTCAAAACTCAGAACACCACTCACTCGCGTAATATGTGTGCAACATGTGCACAAGTTTGCAAACAAAAATTCTGAAGCTAATCCTGCACGCGTCTTTAGACGTCTCCAACTTCCACAGGATGAATTACTTTTCCCTTGTACCGTACTGCAAAATGAATGCCTATAATCTAGAACTTCCGACTTCGACAATGGTGAAAGATGGCATAAATGCATACGTATGCACGTTTTTCACACAAAAAAACCTCGGCACTCGTGGTTGGTAGTGGATGGGGGATGGTTCCCTCTTGATGCAGTGGCACTCTTGGTGGTGTGATGTTCCTTCAATATTATTGGCTTACTTGCAAGTGTGTGAATGCTTTCCGTCACAATTGAAGCAGGGTGGAAAACTTATCATCCGTTTTTATACAGTGTAATTACTGAACGAAGGGACTTTCAGTCTCCTGACTCCTGTGCTCATGCGTGGAATTTCACGATTCGAAATATATAAAAATGTTCGATAAGATCACCATGAAGCAAGAAGACAAGAACTCTGTTTGCCTTTCTTTCTTACAAGACAAGAGTGATTGCCTTACTCTGGATACATACGAATGAGCACTGACTCGTAATAATATGATTGCTTGCAAGGGTGTAAAACTATCGGATCGCCTCTCTGACAATGAGATGGTATATGCAAGATAAATGATGTGTACACGTAGATGATATGATGATATACGCAAAAGAAAATGTGGAGAAGTAATAAAGTGGCTTGGCAAGACCAAGCCAAGACCTGCTTTGGGTTACTGACTCAGGAACACTGGGACTAGGGTGAGCACTTCCTTGCAGACAGAGTCAATGGAATTCAATGAGTTGATGTAATCAAATCCACACACCAACTTGGTTTAAAAAAAGTTACAATAGAAAAGATCAGGATAATGCATTCATGTGTTTACATGCGCCACATATAATGTACGTACTTCTTCAACTCTCAAACTCAAGTACAGAATGCGAATGGCATGGTAGAGAAGAGAAAAAGAAGCAATATATAAGTCTAAAAGTTTTTTTCGTCTTGTTCTTTAGCATTAGTCCAAGACGGGAGAAAAAAATGACCTAAGTAAACGTACACGGTTTATACTTGTACACAAATTCATACCTAAATGTAGTGATCAGACAGGCAATCTCAAGTTGTGGAGGAATTTATTACATAGAAGTAGCGTAGCCGAATTCTTATGAACGCAGAATATAGGTATTGATAAAATGACTGGAGTTGTGGAGGATACCTGCCACTAACTTCACCTTTTCTGTCCATGAGTCTTCACCGTATGCAGTATGGTTGGGTTGCGTGAATGCGTGTAAGGATACATACCTTTCAACAACAATGAGCTAAACGCGAATGAATTGCGAGCTAATTGAACAGGTGCAGATGTACAGCACACATGAAAGTGTACTACAACAGTTGTGTAATATTGTAATGGTATAAACACAATATGTGGCCTTACGTACTTCAAGAAAACAAGAAGAGACGAGTAAAGGTACACATGAAGAGCAGAGTTGAGGAATGAGAAGAGAACAAAGATCTAAAAGTGTTAAGACATGTGATACGCCACGCGGAATAAACTTGACTAAATTACTACACACAATGCCAAGCCATTGTCTCTTTTATGTTCAGTTTATTGTGTGAATGGAATTTACATGATTAAATAAAATTAAGCTTAAACACTAGAAAGTCGTTATAATTACAAGGCTAATGTATAAATGATCACAGAACTAAGCCGAATGAAGACCTTCGAGCAAACTTTATATTATCACCGGCAATCATTATGAGGAATTAAATTAATTTGACGTATTCCGCTCCGAGTGAAAAGCCGGCTGCTAAGTTTCTGATTCGCTCTGCAAAATTATGGTATGATATAGTGTGTACCTATTTTATGAAAGCACATTGTAAACATTCTAATATTTTCAGTGAACAGTTTTTTCTAAAGATAAGATTTATGATTTACACACGACGAAAGACTTTGTTGGTTGTCTTATTTGAAAGCTACAATGCTTCTGAGAGCTAAATCTTAGTACAGGATTATAACGGTACAATACTTCTTGTAGAGGTTCGCCAGTATAACAAATATAAGGAATATGCACTACAAGTATATAAAATCGATAATTACTTTTCTTTCTGGAAATGTATTATGTTCGAAATCCAATGCAAGCCTCTATTCAAAACTAGATAATATTAAAATACTTCTCTCGCATGTTGACTTGATGAAAGCATATCACTCTGCCTTCTTAAGTTTTTCCTTTTGCACGGCACATTTTTTCACTATCCGATTAAAATACGTCAGATAGCCCAAACCAATAACGCGAAGAATTCCCATGAATGCAACCTAAATATATACAAGTTTGGAATAAGTAATAATTAATAAATGAACAGTATAATACTAGAATGTTACGTTACATGCAAAAGTTTGATATTCGAAGGTAAATTGGAAATTACCTGCAAAATGAGACCCACAACGGAAGACATTGGTGACATTCCAGCACACATTACAGTGGTCAGATTTCCATCAAATCCTGTACAACTGAAAAAATTTCCGGCCTACAAATTGCCAAGAATACATTTGGTCAAATTTCTTGAGACTTGTAAGACGTTAAGACGTTCGTAAGAAAAAAGTAATACGTAAAGTGAAAACACACCAGTGTATCTGCTAAAATTGATCGAGCTACATCCTCCGGTTTCATCACACCGGCAGATTCACTGATTAACTTTGTTTCCGAAGGTTTTACTTTGTTTTCCTCTTGCAAACAAGGAGTGTCCGTGTCTGGGGGAAAGCACAGTGTGACTGAAATGTTGAAGGGTTTAACTTCCATCCGCAGAGCCTCCGCAAAACCCCGTAGTGCAAATTTTGAAGCTCCATATGCCGTATACCCATACAGTCCAACTAGTCCTCCAATTGACGATGTACAAGCTACTTTACCAGTCCTTCGTGACTTCATCGACGGCAGCACACTTCGAACTGCGTGGAATGTTCCCATATAATTGATATCCATCATTCCCTAAAACAAGCGCACATACATCATAAAACTTAATATTTTGACGATGAAATTATCATGAAGGGTAGAGGGTAGCATACGTGCATTCACTACTTATCGCGCCAATTACCTTGACGTGGTGCAGTGGAATGTCTTCCATTTTCGACGGATATGCATATCCGGCGCAGCAAATTAGTATATCCACAGGGCCAACTTCTTCAGCGCAACGCTGTAGTACACTATCAGTCTCCTCGTAGTTTGTAACATTCACTGTAATTTAAGAAAAACGGTTAAGACGACAAGTATAAATTTCATCGATAGCTTATACACATCCAACATCGAAACAAAACTGAATTCTTACCACTAAAGTAATTAACTTTTTGTGACCCATCACTTGCCGCAGTCCGTATTTCATTGCTCGCTTCCTCCAATTTTTTCAGGTCCCGTGCCAAAATGGTTACATTAGCTCCTCTTTGTGCAGCCTGAATTGCAACTTGTTTCCCAATCCCACTGGAGCCTCCGGTAATCTGTAAAATCAAAATAATTCCCATTCATTCTTCATCCTTCAAAACGATCTAAGGACCTAAGGAAGGCATCCGGCGCTCAAATGACAGCATTGAACTGAACTTACCACAACATGCTGACTCGTAAGTTTAGCATTTCCTTTTGCTGTTCTGTTAATCCAGTCTACCAGTGCAACAATTAAAAGCACAATTCCAACAGTTGTAATCCAAAAGCACGAACAACAACAATCGCCCATTTTTAAGAGAAGTAGATTGTAAAATTTGAAGGAATAAATTCGTGGAGACGCAACATAAGAAATCCTCAATACTTGGGATTGGAATGGAAAGTATCTGGATAATTATGGAACCTAAACAAATTAAACTAATTGGATATTTCTCAACAAACAAATTGTCTACATGTTGCTCAACTCTGTTGTCTAATCTTCACATCTTTTCCTTTTCCACAAGTGGGCTTCATAGAAGTTCCGTCTATGATACCGCCACGATAGTTGGGGACCGCGAGACTGGAAAATGAACGCTGGACAGCATAGTGTCATTTTTATTGGAGAAATGCAGGATGCTATGTCAAGCTCATATAATTGACATCGTTTATAATAACGCAATATATGAAAATCAATTAGCAAATTAAATCATTTATTTATTATTAAGGTTAAGGTTTCAAATTATACCTTATTCCCCTTCTTCTTATTCATACCGGTCTTACTTTAAAATTTTCTTTCCTGTGTTTGTTTGTACAATTAAAGATGAGTTTCATGCGTATAAGAATGAATAAACTTGATCTATTACAATGAAAAATTAAGTACGTAATTATCGCAGTATTCAAAAATGAATTATCAGCGAAATGAGAAGACTTAAGGGGTAAATTTTGATAGCCTCTGTCACGGCTGAAATTCGTACAAATATGTGAATAAATTTGTAGGTATATTGGAGCATAGAGAACATTTAGACGTTCTAGGTTCCATTAAATATTTAAAGAATACAGTCGAAGTTACAAATCTTCACAAGTTTTTGTAGTGACGTGTGCATTTGTAGACTTCATATAACATTCAAGACGGGAGGATCTTAAAAAAATGGTCAGTAGCTTACGGGGGAAAATGAACTTGCAGGAAATTTGGTGAATTCGCTAACTTTTCGTATATTCACAACAGACTTGATTCATTCTTTTACTTTACTTCTTTTCAATCGCTCTTCCATTGATTTCGAAGAACGCTGTGCAGACCTAGACGTAGTTGAACTAAGTTCTTGTTTGGCGTCATAAAACCCTGACTGGTAGCCGGCCATGTACCACGACATCAACAGCGCTGGCAGTTCTCCACGACTGAAGTCCACAGTTCCATCATTCTTTGACACGCTCAGAGGCATCGGTGGGACTGGAAACCTGAGGTGTGGCATAGTATTATTAAAATTTTCCCATTCTCCACCTGTGAAAACAGGTCCTCCTCCAGCTTCCTCAGGATCATCTCCAACAGACGAAACTTCCGACGAAGAAGAAGAACCCACCGTAGCTTCAGCACCAGAAGGGAGACCACAGTCCACACTTTCGGATGGTTGAGAACTAGCCTTTTCCAAATCAGCGTTCTCCAAATTTCTTGTAACATCAGCAAATTGCCTATACGATGGACTTCTACCAGGACCACTGCCACCAGGCTTCAAGGTACGTGGAGTTGAGGTCTGAAACTGTTTACTCGCAAGACGGGATGGCACCGAACCAAAAGTTACATCATCTGGATCCCGACAGACCGAATCCGTGTAGTTATTGTACATGGATGAAGTTAAACTGACGTTAGAAAAGCGATCATCCATTTCATCGACTGTACCTCCAATACCTACACTTTGGCCTTGTAAAGCGTCTCGTCTCTGCCTCCCTCGGGTTAATTTCCCATGAGTTGTTTTCAGGTCCAGAAGATTTACGTCTTCCTCATTACCGTATCCTTTAAAACAAATTATACAACTCGACTAAGTCCAAACTCTAAACTAGGTTTGATTATGAATATGAAAATTAATACTTACCAACAAATCTCACCGTACACCTCGGCCCCTGAATCCCAACAATTTTTGCTTCATACTCTAGACCATCCTCAGAATAAATCGCTCTACAAGGAGATCCCATAATCCAACATCCAATATCAATTAATTTGGGGGAAAGTTTTGGAAGTTCATCAGACTCAGACAATTCCACCGGCTTATCATTTATTGCTAGTGAGCACGCATTCACATCGACCCAAGGTCCTGGACCTGCAGTTTCTTCAGATTGATCTCTCTTATTAGTTTTTCTCCAGTTCTTCACCGCTTTGTCATACGCCCGAATTAATTCTGTGTCGTCCCACACATCTCCGTCACCAGGATCCTTCCAAATACAAAATACAAGAGTAATTTTACAACTGTATTGCATACGTTACCTATATTCAATATTGATAAAATAATTACATAACAAACAATGAAACAATATAACATGTTCTCACCATATTCACATTAACGCCTTTGTAGGAAGTACTTGCCATTTACTACACAAACAAAACTTCGAAACCTGCCTTGCTCCTCCAGCCACCTTACTCCTCCTCCAATCCAAGCTTATTTAAATGCAGAAATGTTTTTGTTTTTGTTCATTTGCTTACACTTTTCGCTAATCTCCTGCAATTCAACACTCATCTGTCATCTGTCAAGTTTATACTGATGATTTGGTATGAAAAATGAGTGAAAGGATGAAAATGTTTTTACATGCAAGCTTTGCGCTATAAAACACACTGATTGATTTTGAAATGCACAAAGAAATCAGTGAAAAATACGTAAACAAAAATACCTAAAATATCTGTAGGGCAGCGTAGAAGAGATGTGTGGGTGCATGTGATATTGTTCGTAGTAGTGTTGTGGTTGTGAAATGTGTATGAGTTGTATACATTAGATTTTAGATCCAGAAGAGGTTTCTAGTGTGGAATACATATATTTTTGTGTAGATACTTTTGTATTGTATTGTCCGAATTGTATTGTATTAACCTTGCTCTCGCTCTCTGCCTGGAGAAAACAAATAGATCATCATGAACCTGACCATGATGATCCAGCTACTACGCGCCGCAAGAGTGAGAATATCCCGAAAGATATCACTTTGTCCCTGGGTCTAGTTTACATCCTTCCGAGACTTCGTAGTGAATTTGATGATTGGGTCCTAAATCCGATTTGGAAGTCCAGCAGTTTTTAGGTACCTTTCTCCTGTAGTCAGGACCAGGGGCACGAGTCATTTCATGACAATGAAATGCTACCTCAAATGTATATTTTTGTCTTTGTATGATGGTATAAATTAAATCCTGGGTAATTATAATATGATTAAATTATCAATGCGATTTATTGGAGAGTTGCGTATCAGAGATATCAGTATCATTCACCACGAAATGAAGATTTTATTGCTTTGTCCTGCATTTACAAAACATACTACAAAATGCATTTCACATTTAAAACCAATGGATTTACAAATCGTTTTTCAGTAAACAAAATATTACGTTATCATTTCACTTTCCACTAGAGACTAGCTGTACATTTTCTATGAAAATGAAAAATTTCATATTATGTCAAAATGAGATTGAGAAAATAGTATATATTTGTAAGCATACACTTCGACTGATGGCATACTATAACCAAGCAGCTTTCCTAACATATTATATGCTCTAGATAGTTTTATTGTCTTTTAATCATGAAACCATTTAAAAATCTAAAGGCTTCATTCATTACAACATACATAGGGTATAGTGAAAGTGCACATTCACCTTTCACCGCTGTCTTCGAGTCTAATGTAATCCGAGAAGGCTATATATCTTCGGAAGGGGCAACGGCTTTCATGTTTTAGAAAGAAGACTTTCTTGCTCTTGCAAATCCTTGATTCGTCTCATTTGCACTGCGAATATCTCCTTCCTGTTGATACATACCAAAGTCTAGAATCAGCCTGACTTTAAATATCAAGTGTATCTTATCATACTATACTGAAGCCTTCCGTCTGAAGGCACATGTTACGCACGTAGGCGTATTGTGTAAAAAATTTTCAAAACAAAAATAAGGTTTTTGTCATTTGATTATTTAAAGACGTGATATAAGTATCGTACATCGTATCTCAGACTGTGTTATATGCACTCATACGCACATAATCACATAATCCAATCATGTCAAAATAGTATGGAACTTACAGCTCAGTTGCTACCCGTTCAAAATCCGGAACGCCAAAACGCTTTCTACATTTTACTTGGTCGTTCAGGATTTCTAATGACGTCAGATTAGGATATTCGCCTGCAATTTGATTTTTGTGTATCAAATACATAACATGAGTATTGAAATCATCATTCTGCAGAAAATGCTGGCAATAAATTTCGAACCGATGCATTACCATGCTCGAAATATTTCGCTCTTTGTAGTTTGATCTCCTCCTTATCACTTGACAAGAATTCGTAAATATCTCTGAGAATGAACAGTTTTTTGCTTCGCAACATGTACTCCTCATAATGCTCCGGGTTGTCCGCTGACAAGCAACACGAGTCCGGATGGCATCGTAAGACAGCCCTCAAATATGCTTGACGAGCTAAAATATTTATAAAAACTTAAAGCATAATATTTTCATCCGAAAATCATTCAAGAATGAAATGGATACGATACGCTGCGATATTGTACAATCGCACGTACGTACTACGGTAGTACTACTAACATAATATCCTCATCTGATGAAGGCGAATGGAAAGTACATTCTTCGTCGATATGAAAGTTTGGTTATGCATGGTGCCTTCATTTTTCAGATTTTATAGGCCTCAAATGTTTCGATTAGAAAGTATTTTACCTGTAAACGGATCGTTGGGTGCATTCAAATACGCGTCCTTGTTTTTGATGCCCAATATTTGTAGCAAATCCGAGGTGCCGAAGAAGTTTTCGAGCTGACTTATCACTGTATTGCTGCTCATTTGTTTAGTGGTTTTTAAATTTTTTAATCAGACTAGTTAAAATGAATTAAGAAAGCAAATCAGAAAAGAAAATTAGTATTTCTATTTAGATGATCTGTAGATTCAAATTCAAGAAATGGTAGAAGATCTTAAGTTTTCAGATCAACATCTTCATGCGCAGAGTAGGTATACGTACTTATTGTGTACTGGTTCCCTGTTCCTTTCCCATAGCTGATACCGATAAAGATACTATATCTCGGATGATGATCTCGAATATCCGAATTGTACTATTTTTAGACTAGATTCACGGTATGTGATTTTCGAACCACGTTCATGAAAAAGAGTAATAGTGGGCTTGTTATGTACATACATGACATCTGCTATGCAAGTAGTAATTGTGATCGTGAATCATAATCATTACCATTTGAACGACTATATTGAATTGAAATCTCTATCTTTCCGAGAGTTCATCTCGTATACGATAGTCTTCGCAGCTTCGAAAGTGTTATTTTGGTTTATGCTTTGATTTAATGGAAGAAGATTATTGCGATATATGTACTTTTACTCTGGAATTCTGCGTACTGAATATAATTTTAATTCTAGGAAAAATTGTATTTGTATTACATTATTGGTAGTACACCTACCTCAAACAGACATTTTAGGACTACAAAACCATCACATCAGAGTTTAAAGCGTTATGCATATCACTAATTACATGTGGCTAATATGTGAATCTGCAAGTAATAAAATATCATGATTGCGCTCTGGTATCTAATTCGGCCTCAAGTTGTCAATCAGGGATTTGAGGAAGGGCTTATTTTTGACCTCCCAAAACATTTCCCCGAACAGTAGCAGCTTCGACAGCTTTAATTACTGCAGAACGTACACCTCCTTCCTCCAAGGCAGCTACCCCAGCTATTGTTGTCCCTCCAGGTGAACATACTTGATCTTTCATCGCACCAGGATGAATTTTTTCTTGTAGTATTAGCTCTCCTGCGCCCTTCATAACTTGTGCCGCTATTTCCAAACTGATATTGCGAGGTATTCCCATCTTAACGGCACCATCAGACAATGCCTCCATGATGGGGAACATCTATTCAAATTGTATACAAATATTTAGCTGAATAATTCCAACATGACACTTTCCTGGTAAAATATCAGAAGAAAACTTGTCTTATCGTTCTTACAAATCCAATTCCAGATCCAAACAATCCACAATAAGCATTAATTTGATATTCAGGAACTTCGTAAATCAATCCACTGGGTTTAAACAATCGTTCAACGAGACTTCTCTCCGTATCAGTTGTATCCGAAGGGCCACTGTAAACTAAAGAAAGCACGGATTTCGTTTTTGTGCAAAATTGTAATACATTTTGTATCTTTGCCTTCTAATCGTAAGACGTACCTGCAACTCCACAGCTCACTTTCAGCCCAATATTCGGCATGACTCTAAAACACCTTGATGACCCACGTAACCCCGTCAGTAGGCTTTCGACTTGTTCCTTGAAACAGGAAACGGATATGCCCGCCATCACTGAAATGCTAATTATTGTCTTTGGAGTAGGAAATTGAAAGTTGTTGCTTGTCATCAGTTTGGCAAGAGAGTTGATTACGCCAGGAAACATTTGTGGCTTTACGGCCCAAACAATAGCATCAGCGCTTGCAATCACATCCTCTGGAAACAAGCGTTAATAATATATCAGATTAAATTCGTGCACATGTTCGGGTACGTTTTAGTCAGTATAAGTTCATGACATTTTACCGTTGTTTAAGGTAGTTGTACAGCCTAATTCTTTCCAACTTGGCAAGTTATTTTGCGAAGATGCGCTGACAATCATATTCTCCGGCTTCAAGATTCCTAGACGAAAGATCATTCATGATTTTATAGGAAACTACATAAATTTATTTCTGCTGCAATCGCTTAAAAATAAAATGGCAACATCTTAACGATTGTCGCCCATTTAAAGTGACATTTTCTTACCTTTCTTTATTAATGGAAAAGCAATTGCTTTCGCCATGTTCCCACAACCAATGAATCCCACAGTTCCTTCGATGCTGGCAAAGCTGCCTCCATTGTCGCACGCGGTGTCACCCATTTTATTGACAATGTATCAGTTAAGTCTTAACTCTTTTCTTTGAATTTTTTTCAGTAGCTCAAAAGAAAGCACACTTATAATTTATGGCAAGAACTCGAAATGCAAAATGTCTGGGACTTGCGTGCCAAACTTATTCGTGTGGATGATAGCTCTTTTAACTATTTATGAGTTTGCTTGTGACCTTCTTAGCGTTCTTTAGTCATACAAGAACATATTTTGCGAGTGATGGGAGTTGACATTGCTAAGAAAGAGCTCTACTTTCCAAGAAAATATAGCAATAACAATCATGTATCATAGAGAGATTGACACTACTACTCTGTTGTTTTGACTTCACATGTAACTCCGCACAATGTGCTCACAAGGTTGCTAGATACATGCACTAAAAAGCTTTTCCTGGAGTCCACATGATCTCTACGAATAGCACGAATGTGTATATGCTGTGGAGTAGAGTGTGAAACAGTATATAAGACGCAACCCTTCTCCTCGTTCCAAACAGCAGCACGGCATTTCGCAGAAATGTGTAATATTTACTAGTGTGAAATGCAAGTGTGGGCAGCACCCTCCTCATTCCAATACCCATCCAAATGTGTACAAAGGTTTTAATGCGTTTATGTGCATCCACAATTCAAAAGTGATATCAAGGAAAAATAAAATGTCAATTTATTACCAACTTTATTTGTTTTTATGACCCGTACATTTGGAAGCACTGCTAAATTATTGACGCAGTTCAACTTATTTCAATTATTTAAAATAGCGATATCTCGTATCTCTACGGTTAGGACGGGAGTACCAAAGTACTAACATATCGTGGCATTGATTATTGTGGCATCGGCGACCAATGTATCTCGTTCTCCAGAATGCACCTCAAATCATTCATTAGTAAGTTGGAGGAGAACTTGGTCCCACTGCGAAAACGTTTCACACAAGTCTCCGTGCAGAAGTGTGTGCATCCAATGGACAGTTTTCCATCTGTGTGTATGTCATCCCAATCACCACGTATAACATTTTGGTTGTTGTTGCCTCCCTGTCGGAGGACTCCGTCGTCTCTTGCATGCTCATCGAAATTCCATCCCGGAAAATGAAATACTATGGGCCAAGTCTCCGTAAAAATAGGTTGCAAACATTCGAAGCACCTTGCCACTGGACCTGAGTTTACAATCCTGCTCAAATTGTTTGGAAGCATTGAGCTGGATGATTCTTGAAAGTCCATGGATTCGTTTGTTTCGTTCTCTGTGGTTGAGGTAGGCTTTGTTACAGAGCTATTATTATCATGATCATCATTTCCCTTAAAACCACCTCCACCTCCATCATGAGGATTGGCACAAGGACTGCTTTCCATTGCCTTATCTCTCATTGAACTCTCTTCATGCCCGCCTATTACAGCAGAATTAACATTTTCTAAAGAATTTTCTCCAAGCGCTGCATTTCCAGGAATGATATTATTCCTTTCGTCGAGCTCCCGTTTTATGCTAATTAAAGAGTCACCGGCTCTTTGCGGTACGATTAAGGGTTCAGAGACAGGATTAACACCACATTTCTTCAATGCTATCTCTTCAAGAAGGCCAAGACTGTGTACACGACGAAGACAAAGCTCAAGAAGGGAGACGACTCTGTCTTTCATTCTTCCTCCTCCTTCCATTTCCTCGTTGTTGAAACCGCAATGATGAAGCTTCGCCAGATCTTCATCAAAATGCAAAATACGCCGTTTTCCTTTGAAATTCAATTTTATTTGGGCTCTATTCACGCCCCTACGATACGTGAATAGCTGCATCTGAGTTGAGGCTTGATGGGTGGATGAGTGTGCATGAGGATGCTGCGGATTACTTCCAGCGTTGTCACTTTCACCAGGTTCCAGACCACATCTATAGCAAGAGGCAAAGTATTAATGTCGACTTTGGATTATGGCACATAATATGCGTAGTACATATATATCAACGTATAATGCAATACACATTTTATTTCAAGCTTTCACTTTGCATATCCCTTATACAAGTCTACATTCTACCATTGTGTTTTCTTACCCGAAACACTCAACGTTGGTCCCAAGCAGTTGAAACACCCAATATGGCATGTAATTTAGACGAGGATTTCCATCAAATAAAAACTGAAGATTTTTATTCCCTCCGAATGTCCCTGAGTTCGAGTTGTTGGAATGCGTTCTTGAAGATGTGGAGGCCGTATTATGCATGAGTTTGTGAAAAGGCAAACTCGGTAAGAATAGAAGGTTGCATCTGCAGGCAGAGAAATACGTAAGATTTGTGAGGACACAAACATTGCGAGGGATTGAGCTGATAGGATTTCTGTCAATGCCAAGTTCTTCCAAAGACTCCAATCCTTCAACTACTTCTTCAGGCAATGAGTAGATACGATTACCCGACACCTCTAATTGCTTGAGGTTCCGAAGTTTTCTCAAACCTGTGGCCGAGCAGAAAACATAAATTATCTCAGTCTTTTCAAGTATGTATTATTGTAATCTTCGAAACAACATTGAACATACATTTTGGAAGTACTTCTAGCTGATTATATGTCACTAATAAGCTTTGTAAAAGGCACAGGTCGCCAATCGTGTCGGGCAGCTTTTTCATGTAATTCTGGGACACGTCCAGCACTCGCAAACATTTCAGATCGCCAATTTCATTTGGTAATTCTTCCAACTGATTGCCAACCAGGTACATATTCGTCAAATTGCATAATTTGCTTATGTTTGGAGGCTGAAACAAATATAATTTTTTGGTTTAAATCATACCTGAAATGCATCCCTGCACTTTTGAAGGTCTTTCTTCACACTTGCTTTTCATGCAAAATGTATTTGAAACTGTAAAACATACCAATTTTTCCAAACAGTTTCTTTTGAGGTAAATCTCCTCGATATGTTCCCCATGATTTAAAACTTCGATGGGAATCTCCCTCAAGTTTCGATAATTCCAGTGGAGTATCATTCTTCCTTCAATGTCTTGCACCAGCTCCGAGTCCTCAACTGTGACTGGTGGTGGTACGCCATGCATGCACGCTTCTCTGGACATCAGCTGTTTTGCTTGAGTAACTGCGATGTAAGCTCTGTTATAGCAGCGTACTCTGCAGGTGCAAACAGCGCAAGGTCGCTTGCATGAAAACCGTTCTCCCTGGAATTCTGGATACGTATGCCTATACGCCAGTTTCAGTATGCGTGAAAATCATTCACATCACTTTGAGCAAAACTGTGCACTTTGTATCAAATGCATAAAATTTTTGCATCAAAACTCACTCTGGGAAAGTAAGGTGCACACTCGACGCAGATCTTCTGGGATACTCCTCCGAGATTCAGGAGAAAGGATCTTTTATTCAGTCACAGAATGTGAAGACATTGAAACTGTCAAATTGTAAATGCACAATTTTTTGCTACTTGGGATGAATAGAATACATGTTTTAAGTAGCTCATCGGTTGCATGTTGCATTGCGAAGTGAAACCAAGTGAAACAGCAGATAATTTTATGTCCTACTGGGAGCCGTGCCAGGGCAGATGTTCATGTTGTGGAAGAAAGCTGAAACCAATGTAGATTTCATTACATGGAGCAGGTTACGATGGATAAGTAAATAGTCTTCGAGAAACGAACGTAAAGTGTGTCAGTTTACAGCACTTATAATTTGCAGCAGTATTTATAGTGAAGTGCATATATACTCTTTCTGAATCCCTATTCTCTCTGATTCACTATTCCTTCTGACTCACAGAAATTCTGACTCACTCTTCTTTCTTTCATAATCTCTGCGTCTGACTCCAATGACATTCTCATTTCTCATATACATTGACAGCATATTGATTTGGTAGACATATTTTGAATGGAGACAATTTTTAAGTGCAATTTTATGAAATCAAATCCACCATGTGCATCTGCATACTAAACATTTTTGTATGCTCAAAAAACGTATACAATGATCATAGATCGCAGATAATTCGCACATTCAGCAAACTCAGGATGTGAGGGTTAACTTAATTTATTAACTTACATTTTCAAAGTAATTTCACAAATCGACTTCATTCATATATTATAGTTTATGTACATTAATGAGTTTACTTTGCTATTACGCATTGCGCCTTATATACTTGAGTAGGTATGTACACGTACATGTATACATAGAGTAACAATAATATTTGTCTTGCTAAAATTCACATCTAGCATTTCTCGTGATTACAGAATAGGTGAAAGCTTTATAGTGTAAGCACAATTAGTTACACGTTCTTGACCTATATACATTTTATGCACACTTTCACGTATATTTATTAATGCTATATCTCCATCTAATTGATATACATATGCACATACGTATATAGACGACATACATACATGCGACGCTAATATATACATACAAACAGGTATTGTATTATTATTTATATGTATTCTTCCATAAAAGTAGTTTATACTAAAACTAATCTACTTTAATTAAGGACATTGAAATTAATGTATACACGCACACCCATAACGAATACAGTAATTTCCAATAAATACGAGTTCTCTGTTCCGAGTTACTTTTTCCAGATTAATACTTCTACTCTCTAAGGTACAGCACAGTACAACTTCTCGATTTACCGGTGTAAACAAATTTATAATATTTACAGCGTGAGTGTGAAGTCACGTATTCCATAACCTAAATGTTTTCATGTTATTGTACCTCTTCTTCATTTTCTATTATTTATTATTAATGATAGAAAAGTTTGTTCCTTCGCTTCTCCGGGATCTCGTCGGTTTCATATAGTTTTGCTTTTAGGTGTGACCGGTGTGACGTGCAAAGTGCTTGGAGCTGTTTTATATGACGAGGACAACTCGTGTATATTTGCACCTTGTCAGTTCACTTTCATACAATTTTTTTTATTTCTTTGAAGTTTGCATTAGATCCTGTCCTGTAATTCTACCTGGAACAACTTTGATGTTTTTATGCTAGGCAAAACAACAAAGTAATACACGGTCGGGATTCGGTAAGTACCAGTCGTTTAGGTACGGGGACTTGTACCAAATTGATATACGATTCATATAGAATACTTTTGCTACTTAAAGTATTTTCTGGAAATACATCTTTGATATCATTAGTATACCTATTTTAATTGGCGAGCGAGAAAGAAAACACAACAGATCACACCTTTGCATTTCCTTATTAATGTATCCACTATGATATATACAATTACAAAGTTTATTCGTTATAAGGCACTTTAAGATATACGACAGGACATAGGTTAACTTTGATAGATTAGAGAAAGTCCCCATCATTTATCCAAATTTACAATCGGAACAATTTGCAGACGCTTTTGGTGTGCGTGTAATAATATTAATATTTACCATAATCCGAGTCCACAGGTTTAAAAAATTATTGGCTAGCAAGCAACAACTATTGTTAATACTGCAGTTAAAATTTATCACTTACTCCCGTAGCAAAATTATTTTCCAGCTTACTTCACTGGTATATATATACCTTATATCATATTCTCGCACTTGCTTTAAAACATATAAATACGTCTATGTACTCCTTGTCACTTCACTGGACAATGAAAAATGAAAGTACACAATTCTTCCTCAACTTATTGGATTGTCAATCATTAGCTTTATTTGTTTTCGCATTATTATATACTCTCATTTAGGAGTAAATTGTTATTTATAAGACTTTATAGACTTTCACCAGTATGCATTCCATTTTTGTCTTTACTTTCATCAACGGGAATGATTTGATTACAAATAGAACTCGCCAATGAAATAAATAATCAGTCGACCAAGGTTGGAATGTTTTACGTAATGGAATTTGAGAGGGGAACGGACAATAATGAGTATTGTGGTATGTCAAGTAATAAACGGTGAAAGGGTCATTTAAAGAGACAAATGCATTCAGAACAAAAATGTTCTGGGTTTGGGACGATAATCCATGGACTTCAATTCAATACAAAATGACAAGAGCAAATGATGACTTTCATCACCACATATTGCATAAGGAGAAATTCCGAATGTGAAAGTGGAAGTGAGAGCATGAAGCAGCACAATTTGGGGGAGCATACTCCTCAACTCAAGGACTCGACTAATCGTAATTTCTCAAATGCATGTGAAATCGATTTCGTTTAAGCAGGCATGCTTTGGATTAACATTTTGTGCTCTGCTCTTTGTGGATTTGTGTGGAATGCAACATGGAATTTTTGTGACGCCTTTCGAAAAGTACAGGTCTAGTCTTATTACAAGTCGTATATCTCAAAGAAAAATATCCAGAGATGTCCCAAACCCAAGAGGGGAATTCTTCAACACAACATAACCTCCATCTTGATTCTGACTGTGAATGGGGAAGATCACTAAGAAAGGGTCCTTCAAATACTTGGAATTTTCTTATTTTTGTAAGAATTTGTATATTGCATTCATTTCTTAATTCGCATACAAAACATGAATAATTTAGCTGTAGTTTAGTGCATACATCAAATGATCAGAGGGCTACGAAATATCTGGAGCAAATTGATTCTTACAAAACTCAGTCAAACAAAATGTTCAGCATACGTTCAATAGCAGTAATTAACATGTTGTTGAGTATCAAATTAGCGAAGATGATACTTACGGAAATTCCGGTACGCAAACAGAAACAATGACGTAGAAAATTGGAATGGGAATTTTTATATTCACTCAATAATCGCCCTATTTTACTTACATACACATTTTAGTAAGTGCGTTTGTAGGTATAAAATTTTCTGTCAATATTCTGAAGTTTTGAAACAGACTCCATATAATATATACTTCTAATTGTAAGTAGAATAAAATACTTCATTTTCTAAACGACAGCTTACCAGTATAAAATCTCCCGGATTAAACCAAGTCACAAATTTATCCACTTGAATCCGTGTAATATTCTTCAAGTACATCATTACGAAGTTATATCATTTCATTGTGTATAATTACACTTCGCTTCCGTATCTATATATTTTACAGGGTTCGGTTGGTCTGTCGAAATCCTATTTGTATATTTTTTTACATACTTACACTTTAATGATTACAACTTACACTTATGTATATCTCTGCAAGGAATACGATTCAATTATCATCTTCTTCTGAAATCTTCTGCTTGATCAACGTGATAAATATGTGTCGTGTTGAGGAGCCATCTCAGCGTACAAAAATATAGGACGAGGAGTAGAAAATTTCCTGGTATTGGATATCCTGGCGAACTTCTCCAGCCCAAATTGTTCCCATGTTGCATCGCCGCAGGGTGCTCTCCTACTGGGGAGAAAAATAGAAAAAAGTGTGACAATATCAGTGTCGAACATGGAACATGACATTACGGGTGTGATGTTTTGTAACGGAACATTATCCAGCTTTGGTTGACTTTGATTTAGCCAAACTTCATTGATAGCAATATTGGTTTAATTGTCAAAGATAATTTCTACGGAGAAACTTGATCTCAAAGCACATTTTCATTGAAACTTGATTTTTTGGGGTAGATTGTGTTACGGATACACTTTTGTATCACGCTACGTTTGTGTTCGATATAGAAACAAAGCGCAAAAGAACGAAAGGATTTACCTACTCGTGAGAACTGCAAGAAAAGCAGCAATTGATTGATGGAATATAATACAACTCTAGATTGTTAGCAGTTTTGACCTAGACGCTGATAAGTTCAAACACGTGTTAGTTTATCAAATATAATGTGCATGCAACTTACTATAATGCCATATATGTTAACTCTCAAGTCTCAAGTGTGTTAATTCTCAAGTTTCACACGATAACGAGTGGTACTCACTCCAGCGAAAGTGGGTAATACAGACAAGGTGAAATGTTCACCGAATATTTTAACCTCCACCAAGCAAGATCACCCAATCCTTGCAACGAAATCATGTACTTCCGCTTATTAAAGTGGCACATCATTTCTCGCTCGATTCTTACATGAGGAATGAGCAAATGACCTACATATTTTCGCTTTGGAATCTTTGCAAAGTTCATAACATGCTCCTTTCACTCACTCATGTCTACTATAGCACCGCTCAAATGTCCTACTCTCCTCTCCCTTCCCTAGTATTTGTAACTGAATCGTGAGCATATGGAGCTGCAGAATTGTAGATGATTCATTCCAAGAGTATAGTACATAAGTGGAGAGTAGAGACCTACGTACCCTTTCATTCTGTCTTTATTGCATATAACTACTTCTCGTCTACTATTACGTAATTCAAGTAAGTGGTAATTTTATATTTTGACATTTGATTTCGTGAGGAGAGTTTACTCAGCCGACCCTTATTCCAGATTGTGTAACCGTGTTTATCGAAAGTAGATGAAATGAAACACATTACTTTCTCCCTTGTAAGGAGAACATATATAGAATTTTAAGACGTGGAAATGAAATATTATGGAAATTAGATAATGTTCGGCTGAGAATCTTGAACTGCCATTTCAATTCCACACCAGTTTTGATGGTTGGAAGAGTTTTACTATACAAAATACATTTTTTGCAAGAAAAGGAGTGCTATATATTCTATTCCATATTCAGCATCTCTTTGTTGCCAACTTGTAGTTGAAATGAAAGAGACAGGAAGTAGTGGTGGTAGTCACCTTAATTTCTCTTCTCCCAAAAAGCACAAATTCATCCACTTCTTTTCAAACATTGAAAGCTGACAGAAGTTCTTTTCCTTCGAGAAGTCTGCTCGACTTTGACAGTGATGCTAATCTGTGTGACTCATTCACATGCAACTAGAGTCTTCACATGGATAGAGGAAAATTGAGTTACGTCTCGATTTGTTCTGGCAGATTGGATCTAGTACCTCACTCAATTTTTTCTCTCGCCTTCTCCTCCTTGTACTCTCCTCTCCTCACTTTCCTTTTTTGTCATTCGTCGCCACTTGCTCAACTTTCCTTTCAGATGTTCTACTACGCGCCTTGTAGCGTTTTCATCCTCAATTGCTTAACAGTAAACACTCTTTGTTACAAAGAAGAAGGTGAAGAAGAATATGATAAGGACAACTCAACAGCTTAAAAATTCGTTCGTTCCCTGTGACTCAGTTAGAATTCTGATAAGCTTAAAATCCAAGTCAAAGTGAGCATATGGGAATTTGTAATTTAAGCAAAAGAGTTCAACAGCTGCACTGACTATAAACGGTAATTTAGGTAACGTTGTTGCAGGAAAAGCGTGGTGTATCGTATCGTTTTTTGACAGCATATATCCCATGCACCACCACCACTCAAATTCTGTGAAATTTCGCGAATTATTACAGACAGCATGTATGTAAAAGATTGAGATGCGTACTTTCCCTTGAATGAGCCAAGCATAAATGTTTGGGTATATATTTGAGCCATTCTCGAGCACTCGCAGCTTTCCCTTTTAGTTTTATATAGGTCGGCTGAGCACACACATGGGAGCAGATTCGGTACGTGACTTTCTCTAATAATTGAAGTCATGACGGAACTCGGACAGAATAATAAATCAACTTTTCAGTATATATTTTGTTTTGTCTACTATGGTAGATGTACCCGAGATGAATCGTGAGTATACCGTTTTGGCAAATTGCACACACCCATTCGCCACTTGACTCTGATCTGCTTCGCGTTTCCGAGATTTGAGAGGTTATTTAACTGCACTTTGTTACTAACCAAATGTAAAAGTATATTCGTCAACTTCTGACTGCAAGTTTCTCCTATGCAATTTCTACAACATAAATATAAACAAAGAGAGAATATTTTTCTCAACTCGTAAAATCGATGTAACTCAACACGCTACAACTACATAGCATAATAATATTCATCCTTTTGGTGGAACAGGTTAAATAAGCTGAGGTCTACAAACTCAACTAGTTTCGAGGGTTAGCTCACGTTCAGAGAAAGTGAAACAATAAAGAATCTGTTGAGTCTGCAAAGTAAAAGGATCAGTGCGGCTCTTCCATTTTCTCACAAGATTCAATCCAATTTATAATATCTTTCCTTCCACTTTCTTTGGCAACATCCAACGTTTTGTTCACCCCTGCTACTATACTTCATCCTTTTCGATGGGTTATTCATGAGAACGTGTATTAAAGATATAAAATAAAACGCCACGAGATCGATTTTCTAATGCAGATAAGGCGGTCACATATAAAGTGTACATATTTACATTTGTACGTTTCATGTGGGCTTAACCTTTATGCGAAATGGAAATGAGTTATCCATTCCCTGGAATCAGTGCACAAGACGCAAAACAAAGTTTGCAATGGAGACGGACCTCTGTGCACAGTATTGATGATCAGTGAGGATTACGTATGCGAATCCTACTTGTTTCTGGGAAGGAGACGAAATGAGAAAAATGGGCTCCGAGTACAGCATCCACTAGGATTGACATATCCATTGTTGAGAGGTCTCTTAGTTTTCAGCACAAAGCAAAAGTGCAGACGTGAGTAACCTGATTCTTTTGTCAAATTGACCACCGCGGCACTGCCATTGGTATATCTAATCTCCTTGAACATGAGATGATCGTCGTGTTATACCATAGCAAGAAATCTCTCTTTCACCGTCTTCGTCTTCGTGTTGAATTGCGTGATTCGTCGAATGAATGCTAGAAAATCCTGAGCACAAACATTGCACGTCAGCCGTTCCTCAGAGGGAACAAAAAGTCTATTAGGAGAGAGGAACTTGCCAGCATACATCACCTTAACGGATTCCGTTAAGGATTACGTTTACCTACAAATATACTGCGGTACTCTGCGCCCTGCTTATATATAAATGGCGATGAGTGAGGTTGATGGGAGTGCGCTCTGCTATTGTCAAGAGAATCAAAGAAGACAACCTTTCAAGATCTTCGGATTAAAGAAGAATGATGATTTTTACACCACTTTGACAATGTGACCTTCGGGATCGTCTTGAGAAAACAGCTTACTCTGTAAGTCTGTACGTGGCGTGGCTCGCATGAGGTGGAACAACTTTTCTACAAGAAAAAAACATGCGTGAATCTGAGCTTAATCAGTAGAAACTGTAATTGCTTTCTCCCATTATAGAGCCAAGGGAAAATTCGTTCAGGGTCAAGTTATTTTCTCTTTCGTTGCATATTACACATTTCACGAGAAAATTCGAGTTTATATGCAGAGAAGATTCAAGTCCTTGCCAGCTAAGCAGTGTGATGTCATGCACAACTTTTCAACAATTTTTGTTTTGTTTAGAAAATGTGCTTATTGAACATCCTTGAATAGGTACATCCACCATGAACTCACTTGTCATTATAATCATCTTCATCATCAGGATGAGAAAAAGATGTGGTGGATAGGGGGTGAGTTGTTGAATTCATTGTTGCGAACACGTCATTTGAGATAATCCATATTACAGACCTTTATATTTTCTTTGTCGAAAGCAACTCTTTCACAAAACTCTCTCCTTGCCCTTTGTTTGGCTTCTGTAATGAGCTGTGAGAACTTTTCCCGATGGAGCGAACCCTAAGTCCTATTACTAGAGGAACTCTGGTTTACGAACAAGATATAGTTGGAAAGGTTCAACTTTCTCCAAAGTCCACTTTCACTTTTCCTTCTTTCCTGTAGTCAGAACTGGAAAATGGAGACAGAAACAACGATGTGCGCCTGTAACAAAAAGTGTAATGGAAGTAAACAACGACTTTGTCGATACGAATTTGCTATTATAAGAATCCTATTGCAATGTATGGACATCTAGAGGTCTATAGGACTGCGAGACCTAGATTTGACCTGAACTGAAGCGGCATTATTATACGTACTCCCTTAGTTCAAAAAACATTTGGATGTACCTGTGCAAACATTTCAACTTTCAAGATGCGAGATCATTGCATACATAAAAGTGAATGCTTCTTAACATATTCGCAGATATAAAAATAAGAGTAATTAAGAAAAAAATGAATATGGAAAAATCTCGTTAGTTTTCTTGGAAATTGGTGGAATTACTCGCCTGCGCATTCTCCAAGTCGTCCGTGAACGACATTGTTGTTCACTCATTCAAAGAAAGACAAACTTAAGTCAACCGAGAAGTTTTTTTTAGAAATGGGCGTTTACTCTTATGCCCTGATGAAATCCTATGTGAATTACATTTGGAGGAAAGGGGTCAGTCAGTCAAACAGTAAAGTAAGCTTCTTAATGAGAGATAAAAACTGCTGCAAAGCATTGGCCACCCAAGGGATTTCTTTAATTTTTCAAAAACAAGCAAAAGAAAGCAAACGAGCAGAAAAAACTTTTCATTTGGTTAAGGCCACAAAAGTTGATTAACAGAAGTCGACTGAACTACTTGCTCACTCAAGGAGGAAACGCAGAAGCATTAGAACTTGGTTTTTTGTTTCAAAGCTATACCAGGAAATACAGCAAATTACAGATCAAGTGTACACGAATGAGAAATAGAGAGAAGCCTATTGGCTGCCCATGTTCTTAAGTAACTAATCAATTCTTCGCTGTACCTTCTAACCAATTAACTCTCATTGATCCTTGTGAAGTCAGAGCTCAACAATAAGTTGTTTAAAAGAATGAACAATTTTCGAAGTTTGCTTAGACGTGTTTTGACAAATTTCAATGGTGGCGTTATTGCGTGGGAGCATGAGCAGAATTAATTTTACCCATTAACAGAACGGGTAAAAATGAGGATGTGTGATGTCAACAAGTATGTGATTTTGGTGCCATATCTCGTCGGAAGTGTGTAATGCCTCACAAAGAGTATAACAAAGCTTTGTCTTATTCGTTACGTTACAGTAGGCCAATATCTTCATAGATTGGCATTGGCACCCGCACAAATATTGCAAATCTGCGGAAATTTTCCAGGTAAAGCACGATCAGCATGAAGTTTAACCTTTCTTTGCTTACCTTACTTGAACTGTATGTCTTCTTCAGAAAATGAAATGTTTGGTGAACTACAGTCAGCAAGATTTTCACAACAAAACACGAGCGCATAAACCAGCTTGTTATATTTATCAGTGCTACCTACATGGTAGTTACTTTCCTTTATCGCCTTAAAAATAAAAATCATCCCCAAATCTTCTTTCAACACAAGGCACACACACACTCATTAAAAGCGTATTTAATTAGTCTTCGTCATAAAAAGGTTCATGAGTTGTCATAAACCAGACGCCATGTGGTTGGTGTAGATAGTACACAACGTGACTCGTTTCAACCGATCTTCGTTATTTGGAGAAAACTTTTTCTCCAAGCCACCATATAATTTAGTTTAAGCTGCTTGCTGGCGTGGTGTACACTATACTATGCTAATACTTCAGTATGTGATGCTTGTTAAAGCTTCTCCTACTATCAAAAAAGTCAGTAGTTCATTTGTGCCAAAGCAAACGAATATTACACAACAAAATCTACGAATTATAAATATGTACTTACGAGGGGTGCATGGAGCATGTAACTCTTGGATTTCCTCCGTACTTTCACAGATTGATGATCTCAGGTATAAAAATC